>JAULKK010304350.1:0-22481 GCA_032355705.1 Rubia peregrina
AGGGTTGAGGTGGAGCTTGTCCGCCTAAGTTGCACCCGTGTACTTTATTCTCCTTGCGCCAACAAAATTTGGGGGGATTTCACTACCTTGGGTTGAAGGTAATTGCATAGGGGTCTTGCCTTTCACCTCCTTGGTTCCCACGGAACCCTTTTTGTTGTCCCCTGCTAAACAGTTGCCTATATTCACTATTTTTCAAATCCAACGCCTTAACTTTTTCCAAATCTTTCACCACTTGTGGAAAAACTTCCGTGTGATGATCGAGGTTGCAATGGCTACACACTTTTACTTGTTGAACCCTCCGTTTCATGAACTCTTTCATAATGGAATCAAGCGTTAAGACTTGTTCCACTAATTTGGTAGAATGAGACATCTCGTCCATAGTTTTCACCCTCGATCTTGTACCAAAGTTCCTTGTACCATTTTCCCATGCTTCCCTTTGGCTCTCATTGGCAATTAAATCATTGCAAGAGGCGTTGACCATACACATTTCATCATCACACATCCCTTCTAACAAATAGTAGACTAAATCCCCTTCTTGAATGAATGATATGGACATTTTTCCAATAGCTTCTTGAGTTGTTCCCAATACTCGTAGTGGGATTCATTAGAAAACTGAGAGATATTGGAGAGTTTCTTCTTCAACCCCACAAATTTTGAAGCTAGGAAGTATTTTTCAAGAAATTTACACTTTATGTCCATCCAGGAGGGGATGCAACTGGGTGGAAGGTACTACAAGCAATCTTTGGCTGCATCTTGTAGTGAGAAAGGAAATGACCTCATATAGTACATTTTCCTCTGAGACTCCCATCAGCTTCATGTTGTTACAAACTAGATGAAACTACGACAAGTGCTTGTTTGAATCTTAATTGGCCATCCCATGGAAAGTGGGAAGACACTGGATCATGCCACTCTGGAGCTCACAACTAACATTGGGTGGAAAGGATGGGAAAACAATGCAAAGGGGTTGATTCTTTAAGTTAGGAGCCATCAACTCCCTTGAAGTGTGCTTATCTTGCACCATTTCTTCGCTTTCTACGTCTACCAAAACTGGTTCTTGTGGAACATCTGGTCTGGATCTCTTCCTCCTTTGTCGCCTACCACCTGTGTATTCCATTGGATAATGTAAAATTCATAAGTTAGTGGTATGGGTGTGCACCATAAACTGGGAATAAAATAGTAGTCAGCTAAAAATGACACTAGAAAAAGGGTTACAAGTAACTGGATACTTGCAACAAAAACCAACAAAAACAAAAATAAAGACAACACTAATTACTATATTAACACGCTATGCAAGTTAACTACTAGACCTTGCAGCGGTGCCAAAATTTGACCCACCCCTCCCGTCATTGCTAATAAATCAATGAATCTTGGGAGAGCCAAAAATTAAAACGAGAGGAGGACGCGCTCTCGTTCCTTCTACTACACTAACAAATTTGGCAAATAGTGGCAAGTACCGGGATCTTCTACAGATAGATTAGGAATATAATAATCAAAGACACATAACCGAGATTGGGTTGTCAATCAGACCACTTGTTAGGAATAATCAGTGTTTGTAAAACAGGCATTGAGGGGAAGGGGTTCGCTAACAACTACTAACAGCCAATTGATCACGAGAATAAACTATATAAACTAGCACTAGGGGAATATTTGCGTAACATGATTAATATCATTTTGATCCTTGATTTCATCACATGCAAGAACTATAAACCTATTATAGTTTTTGTGCACGTAGTGCAGACGATGGTCAAAACTTCGCCTTTTCTGTCACATAAGGGTGCTCGTATAAATTCTTCAAACAAACGGCTATGGCTCATTGCACAAATCCAATTCTCCCCCATAGGATTAAGTCCCGAGCGGAACACTATGAACACTCTACCTATAGGCTAGCAGAGGCAAAGGAAGTAGGCATCTTATCGATGACCCTAGGGTCACAAAGCTAACTACACTTAGCTACTTGAGCTATCTCTACCTGTAACCCTTAAGACCAACTTTCCAGCTTAGTAGTGTAGGGTAGATCACAATGTTAACTTGGAAACCTATGAGCACACACCCACGTGCATCCGAACTATCTTTACCCCAAGCGCACTAGGTTTCCTTCCCCGTGGGTTATTAATAATGCATCAACGTGAAAGTAGACTATGTTGTGTGCTAACTGAGTGTGACAATTATGCAATTCACAAGAATATTAAGAACAAGCCAACATAATAATCCCAAAAGATATAGAAATGGGCAGGTCTAAGAAATCTCACAAAATAAACATTAATACATGAATAAAAATAAAATCCCCAAGTTAATTAACTACTCCCTAAGCATTGAACCCAAGTATTTAATTGGATTCAACACTTTTGGGCAAAAAAAAATTAAGGGAAGAAAGAAAAAGAACCTGGAGAGAAGGGTGAGTATTTTCTCCCCCTAACATACTCTTCAAGATGAAAAATGGCCATACATTTAAACCCTAGTAGACAAAAGTCCATATATACAGTAATAGAGAATTGAGCCTTGAAAAAGGCCCAAAAACTCTAGCATCCGCAATTTGCACGGCTAGTGGCAGACGACACAGTCAGTGTAGGCTCTTGCAAAATGGGTCGTGCGTCATGGCAAGATGTGTGCATCCTTGTGCAAGGTTGGAGCACAAACTGACATGGTCCGTGCAGCTTGTACAGACCGACACGGACCGTGGGCGGGTGCTTGCTCTAGACTTTCTAATTAGCACTCCCCGTGCTGTTTGGCATGACCTATCGGCTCGAAGCACTTTTTGCTTAATTTTTTGGCATAACCCGTGCTATTTTTTCAAACCCCGTGGGCTGGTCTTTACTTTTGGGACTTGAAATGACATAGACCGTGTAAAACGGAGCGGCTCGTGCCCATACTTACCAGTTTGAGAGTGTTTTTGGACCCCTAGTGCAACGGACCACACAGACGTACATGGTCCGTGAAAGGGCATTTGTACAGCCCATGCAAGCCACTTTGTATAGACCTACATGGATTGTCTTGGCTTCGTGCATAGACCGTGCCAGCAGATTGGCCGGCTGAATTGTTGCTATGCTACATATGAACCGCTTATCCAATTTGATAGTTCTTATAGTCTATTTTGTTGTGCTCAAGTAGACGAATTCAACGATACCACCCATAAAGTATGATTTTTTTATTGTTCCCAGAAATCCATGCAACTCTCGAACTACAATTCCTCCACTTCTTTCTTAGCCTTCTTGAACTTTAAATCCGCCATTCTCGGGCTCAATTCCATCTACTACCATTCTTTTAGAGTCCGTGGCCTTCAATCTACTACCATCCTTACGAATGACCTTCGATATCTTCTACTATATATGTGAATGACCTTCAAATATCTTTTACCACAGTTGCGGATGACCTTCTACAATATTATGATAAAAAAGTACTCACGAACAACCTACTTGTATGATCACAAAGAAAGATCTAGGTGCCCGTGAATACAAAGTGTCCATTAGCTTCAATCAGGTCTACAAAACTTGGAATTTATACAAGAAAACCAATAATGGCCGTCTAAACCCTTTATCGTGTAAATTTAACTAAAACTAGAAATCAACCAAACAAAAGACGAAATTAAATGTGTCAAATGCATCGAATAACACATGCATAAAGGTGCACATCAACATAATTCTATCCAAAGTAGTCAACTATCTTCCGGTAAGTCAAATTTCAAGGAACATCTTCCAAGTGGAAGTAAATGACATTCTAGCCCTCGACGTCAAATTTCTTCCACACAGTGGAGAGAAACCCAAGTGTCCATCTCCTGTAGGTCGGACCCACTCTAACAGGCGGAAGACAGGTATACATAGCTAAAACTCTTCGTGGACCTTCCTAACAATGAACTTGGTCTCCATCAAGAATCGGCCCTGCAGCATCCCCCACCACACCTTGTGTGATTTCTCGATGCGTTGAAACCCCATGAAAGGAACCAGTGACACCTAAAAGCCATCACTAGGCAAAATAAGCAGAGTCCAAAACACAAACAATGCTGGCACACAGATCACAAAGCCCAACACTAGTAACCTAGCATTAAACCAGGGGAAAATTGTCCTGATATCTCCAAGTATCTCAAAAATATCTTCAAACCCGAATATCCCAAATTGTTCCAATCTGCTTAAACCCCACATATATAACTCACAAAATCATAGGAAAATAAAAAATTCCACAAACAAAACAACTAGGCCTGCTAAATTAAGTTTCAAATATCGGCCAAAGTACCTGGAGGAGATGAAAAGCGCGAAACGTATGAATTGCTCCAAGGAAAGTGTGCAAAAATCTTCTAGGAGCAAAACCCAATTAATTCTCAATTCGCCCCTAGATGGTCAAATATTTGAGTTTTGAGAGAGAAAAAATAAAAAAACTTTATTGCTAGAAGAATCTCATAATTTCCTATTTTAGCTCCTTTTTTTCTGATTAGGTTTTCGTTAGGTTTTTTGTGCAAACTGTAGGGGATCAAATTGGGACAAGTTTGGATGAATTTGGTTGAGAAATGAGCGTGTTATGGATGATTTAGGGCTTGGCTTGGGTGAAGTTCGTGATATTGTACAAGGAGGAAAATGACTGGCTGGGTTTCAAAGGCAGGTCAGTGCTAGGTGGCATGAACCGGATTAGGCACCAGTGATTGTTCAACTTTCATTAGCATGAACCATGCCATAATTGCTTCTCTTGAGTTCTTGAGGAATTTTCCGTGCCCTAGATGGTTCACTAGCATAGAGAGTGGGATTAGAGGCATTTGTAACGGACCAGAGAAGTCACTTTGTAGGTGACTTCTCGGCTCCGCCTTTGATCCACCACGATCAATGACAGTTCCTGGAACCACTGTTTAATTTGAACCAAGGAAGGAGATTTTCTTCTGCATTTGACAGGGGTTGTAGAACCGCCCCTTTAAGCATTTCCAAACATGGAATGACTTACTTGGGATCGGCTCCAACGATAAATTTTGGACTCGGAACATGTCGGACATTCTTGAGGATGAACCACCATCGAATGTGTTGAAATAATCCCTAAAATTGGGCATTGTTTCTGTTCCAAACCAAGTTTTAAAATTATCTAATCGTTTTGTAGAAGAACATCAGTTCCGAAGTTGGGGATAAAATCGAATGTGGCAGTTCCAAAATCGAGTCGGTAAATGGACGTCTTTGTTCCAAATTCGGGTTGGTGTTTCTGGACATAAGCGGGATCATGAGGCTATGTTCGATTTTTAATTAAAATGAGTTTTGAATTTGTACCATCATATCAGATGTTGTGGTAAAAATAAGTACTGGATTGGGGACACCGTTTCAAATTCGGAACTAATTTATGTACTTAAAGAAAATATTTACTTTTCTTAAACTGGCCTAAAATAGTCTCAAATTACTAATCCAGTTGCCAACACTTAACAAACTCATCATTTCGAATATAAAAAATGTATAGATACCCCATGTATACATAGGAATAAAATTTAGGAAATCCTATTCTGCACATAACATTTTAAATGTTTAAGCTTCTTTTGAATTAACTTACGTGATTGAAGGTTGAACAAAAAACCAAGACAATGCTAAATAAGCAACTATCTATAAACATGAATAGAAATATATCGAAAATCTATTCCACATAATGCATGTTAAGAATGTTGAGATTTGTTGCACACTACCACGTTAGCATTTCCAAGAGTTGTATAACGCACAAGAACTATATGCCTAGCAATGCAATTTATTTCCATGTTGATACCATCTTGTGAATATGTCTTGTACCCGTTTGGAAAAAAATCTGGGGACATTATAGTAGAATTCATTAGTTAGGGTAGTTGAGGAGGAAATCATTGTAGCTAACTTGATATCCAAATGAATTTCATACTCACTTTACCAATTTCTAGTTAATCCAACCAGATATCTTTAGCACACTCGGCCGCGTATAACTTGATAACATAATAGCCTCATTCCCATGTTTTTAATTTTTTTTCTTGTACTTATTTGCAAAGATGAAATTGTTAATATACTAATTAATTACCATGAACCAAAAAAACATTTAGCATTTTAGAAATCCGAAACTTGATTTGAACTATGTCCATCTTTTTTTGTAACACTAGGCTCATTGAGTGCATTCTTCTAAATTTCTAAAAATGATCTGGATGGTAAAAGTGCAACATATCCATTGTACACGCTTCTCTCTTGGCACAGTCAAAATCAACCTCCAATGGTCTCTACATAGCAATGTTGATATGTAACTAATAATTTTCCAAATTAAATTACTCATGAATATTTTCAGTAATTAGGATAAGAAAACACTCACTTCTCATTGAAAGGTGCAATGAAAAGTTTCCTATCGCGTCGCCCTAAGTTTTTGCTTACATAATCAATCCTTTATACCTTTAATCACCCAATTTCTTGAGTCACCACCAAACACAAATATCCTACCCATCCCTTCTCCTTTTGATTAGAAAAATAATACATGTACCTTATAGAAAATATTTTGAACATTAGGAATTATCAATATCGGTTAAACACTTTTATCACTAGTGTAGGAGAGGCCTATTAAAGGTGGTTCTATTGGCAAGTGTCTTTAATGGTTCCGCCTTTAATTGATAAAAAAATAAGTTGGTTTTGAGAACCACCTTTGAAAGTGGGTAACGAAGGGAGTTAAAAACCACCTTGGATTAAGGCAGCAAACTACCTTTAAATAGTTTTCAAACTCGGAAAGTTGTTTATCCTCAACATACGGTGCAGATGTTTTCGATTTCGTAAAAAATGTAATTCCGAGTTCGGAAATTATCAATAGCTTTGTTTCAGATCTTTGAAAAATGAAATTCAATTCCGGCCTCGGAAAATGTTTCCTGTCGCATGTTTCCGTACTCTGAAATGGCATTCTGACAATGCAAATTAAAACATCCTACTACACTCTTGTCTTGTGGTATAAATTTTATTTTATTAACTTTCCTACTACAAAAACATCCTAGACACACAACCATAATTTATGCACAATAAAAGATATCATGTTGCACCTAAATAAAAATCTGAACATAACACTAACCGAGCAATAATCAATACATAGCATTAAATATCACTACAAAACTATTTTGATATGACTAAGGTTCAATGTTTAGCTAACTACAGTTTCCCTAACCGTATCGGGATTCCTCATCGATGCGGACCGATTAAGCATTATTTATAATAGCCAATGAATTCCATGCATAGTTGATCTCATTTTGTGAGTAGTGATTCCCATTCCTTGCAGTTGGAAGTGTAACTTGAGAATTTGAAAGTAAGTTCTTTTGGAAATAAATTTCCTAGCAATGAAAATTGAATTTGGAAATGTAACTATTAAAGTCACTCACAAGGTCTAGATCAACATAATGGCTTGATTCACTTGCTCACATTTCCATTGGTCTTCAACCTCACTCCATTCCTCCATAAAGGTTTATTAAATTCACTAATATGTAAACAAAACCCAAAATTACATATAAACTTAGAATATAATTTTTTTAGGGCATATGTACATAGAAGACTAATTAAACAAGGAGTGTTAGCGCAATAGTATGTAACATATAATTTAACCACTTTAATAATTTAGTTAATCAATAAATGTAGAAATCTAACATGTACGAGTAAAATCAAATGCATCATTTCATCATCCAACACCGTTTAGGCACCAAAGCCATTACATAATACACAAATCGTGCTAAATAAAAAAATCCAACCTGAAATATAACTCATTAAGTGACAAAATGTGAACCCTAGCTAGCTTCATGGCACTAAATTTTTTATTTTGGTGATTTTAGTACCGAAATAGTAAACCATAGCCAAACCTTGAAGGAATGATTTAACTTTTTGATCAATGAAAGGATATGAAATACTTCTTCAAAATTCCTACCTACACATCAAATTTAGTGCCAAATACATCACACAAAATTCCTACCTACAAAATTCCTACCTAATGTCTTCTTTTTTTGTGTGATGTGAGTAGTTTTCGTGCTCGGAAAACACCTAGCATCAATTTTCTGATCTTGGAAAGTCCCCAAGCTTTAGTACAATAGACCGACCTATTTCCAAGTTCGGAAACTCCTTTCCTCAATTAAAAAATAGGTTATAATGGGAAATTCCTTCGAATCCCCTAATCAAAACCCTATATTGGCCAACTAAAAAACCCTCAATTCAAAAATAATTCTTTCTCTATAACCCTTCATATATTTGCAATGAGAACCAAGGGGAAAGTCGCGAAATCAAAGATTATCGACCGGAACCTTAGTCCGGTCACGTAAGCCGTTGAAAAACCCCTTCGATTCTTCAACGACGTAGCAGAGGAAAGGTATGTCGCATTTTTCGAAGATGAGAGTTACAAATTCAAAAGTTATTTTACCATCATCCATAGGGGAATGAAGATTATAATATTTACTCACACATTTCAAAACCCAACATTTAGAAAAACTAATGTGTATGGATAAACCCGCTCATGTGGATGAAGTGATCAAATTTTATGCGAATTTGGGTCAAAGTAGGAATGATCGTGATTAGACTAGGGTTAATGGGAAATGAATTTCTATCAGTACTTATACAATTAACGGAGCCCTAGCGTCCCCCTACACAACCCCCGTGAAATTGAGGCCCGGTGACCCTGTTGGTCACCTAGAAATTTTTCATACACATGTTTGACCGGGGGTGAACGAGAGTACCCCTCTTTGTCTGGTCTCTATTGCTAGGAAATATTTTAGGAGGGCGGAAAGTTATGCAGGAAAGGTAGAGAGAGCTATGATATCACCTTGTTGACATAGCGCAACGCCAAGCTTATGATTGGATATGTCTCAATGTTTTGCCGACAGGTAGCTACACTTGTGAGCCGACCATTGCTTACCTGATTCTGTTATACTAAGTCATGGAGGGGGTCAAGATAAACCCGAGTATGCCATCATCTCATTCATGTTGAAGGTGGTGCAAACAAAGAAGAAAGATCTCCCCTACGCGGTATGATAACTGCTATGCTTAAGAAGTTGGATCTTATTCCTGAGAACAAGGATTTTAGGTTGAAATATTACAACAAGAGGTGGTTCCAACATAAGAAGCTTAGTCTCAGCATTGACGGCAAGTGGGAGTTCCATCCATGCCCAATAACATGGCTAAAATTGACAAGAGAGCTCGCGAAGCCGATGCAGTAATAGACGAGGCATCGAGTTCCTGTAAGTGATAAGTTTTTTTACTTATTCTTTTCATTTTATTTCAAAATACTATTTCTAAATTTTTTTAACCAATAAATTTTGTTTATTATTAATTTACAGATACAGTTGACGGTTGGAAAGCTAAGGTGACCAAGTATTTCGACCGTATGCGTGCTGACATGACAAAGACATAAGAGATGTTGAACCATGTCCCTTCCTAGCACATTGTGTTCCTAGAAGACCAAGGCCTCCATCTACAATTGAGCGACAATGATGAGCCGCCAAACTTTGAGCCGGTATTCTCAGAAAGTGAAGATAAAGATGATGATTATGGTGATCGTGCCGGAGACGATGGAAATGGGGGTTAAGCCGTTGAAGAAACCATCGGGGCTGAAGATTAGAGGGGAGGGACTCTGTTATTGATAAAATGATTGGGTTACAGAGTTTGGTTGGGTTGATTTGAGAAATTGGATTGCAAGTGTGAATTTGGATTGTATTTGATTAGATGATGTTTTCATTCTTGTGTTTGATGGATCGAAATTTGGATTCTTGTGTTTAGATAATGTTTGGATTCTTGGTTTGAGAATGCATGGGTTTTGTTAAGTGAATATGTTTTTTAATTTTAAATTTGGAGGTCCGGGTTATGGATTTATGTGTATCATGTAAATTCAAAATTTGACTTGGATGCCAAAAGTGTAGATACTTTTCCAAGCTTGGAAACAATTTCATCTAATTTACACATGTATGTACGATATCAGTTTCCGAGGTCGGAATATGACTTTTTGAATTCGTACCTCCTTTCCAGGCCACCTTTAGAAAATTAAAAGTGCCCATTTATTCCCAAAAAATTATTTCCAGACTCAGAAATAGTTCGTCTCCCTATTACATAGAGATGAATCCTTCTCGAACTAGAAAAATCTGACTATACAAAAAAAAGGGTGGATTCAAATTTCAAAAATTAATCCCCAATTACACAAACCTTAGGCTTACGAACTCCCGATTTTGATGACACAAGGTTCGTCTCTAAATTTTCTCAACATAGGTATGAAACATTATGTGAGAAGGGAAAATAATTAGATACATATCTTTGCGACTTCAATGAGTACCTAGCTTTAGGGTTGGTCGATCTTCTCAAATGTTCTAGTCAACAACATGTAAAATTTTTGCTTTCATGTGATGAAAAAGCATATTTTGATTATGTTCTCCAATTTTATGCTAATATGTCTGATTTGGGGGATGGGGATTTTAGTACTAAGGTTGTTGGAAAAGATATCCTGATTAATGCATGGATTATTAATAAGATTTTAGACTGACCTTACACACACCGAGAATTTATTTTCTCGGAGAATCTCGAAGGTCCGTTAGATGATTGCTCCCATAGCGAGAAGTGGCCTCAAGATGTTGATTATCCTTACATTGACCCGGTCGAGTGTAGTGAGAGGTACTTCCACTAAGGTAGATTTGATTTGGCAAATTCGAGACCTTTGAGTGTGCTTTTACATGTGGTCTAACATTTTCACGAAGACATGAATCACGACATATTCAAAACTCAAAAAAAGACTACGAATTATTTACAAACTTGCAAACTGTATCTTCTCTTCGATCCATGGAAACCAAAAGATTTCCGAGTTCAAAATACATTCGTTCCTCATTCGCGAATTCAAAAAGTATCAATTTTAAAAGCGGTTGGACATAACTGCCTTTAAAAAGGGTCAATTAAAGGCAGTTCTACCTTGAACTGCCTTCAATTAACCGTAATTAAAGATAGTTATTGAAAAACCACCTTTAATTAACCAAAAACCACCTTAAAATGATTTCTGGAGACACAAAATGCAATTTCTTAGCTATGAATCGTTGATTAAAGATGATTTTAGGAGAACCGCCTTTACCTGCTGCCTTTAATTGAAGGCTTTTTACTAGTGAATAAAAAGAAAGTTAAATTTACAACATGAATAACGACATTATGGTTTGGTTGACTTGGTCACACCTCCTCAATTCTTCATTATTGCTTCATATCGCGATGTTGTCTTGGGTTTGACCAAAAACACTTTGGGAAAATTTGTATGTAAAGTTATGTTGGTGTCCGATGATCGAGTCGTACAATAAGCGAAAATTTTTGGTGACCCCCTCAACATTTGTGATCTTTACATTGGTGGTCCTGTTTCACTAAATTTTCTCTGTTGTCATTTGTCGGGTCATTTTTAATGATCGTCTTTTATTTGGTCCGCATGTATTAAACGCATTGGCAATAGAAGAAACATGCCTTAAGAGGGTTCCGATATCTTGTATTCTCTTTCTAAATTGGAAAATTAGCATTGTATACTGACGGTCTCTCCAACGATATCCTAGCAATTCCATCACTGATTGGTATGGAATGATGATCCTGCGTTTCTTCATGCAGAATATTGTCGGCTACGTTTAGTGGTCTTGCATTATCACCAACTTCAACGAATAGTTCGAACAAATGTGTAGGATACAATTAATAAAGAATATGTAGTTAATACTATTTTAACCTACAAATGCACCCAAAAAAATTGTTCGTACCTTTTTTTGGTGGATGGGATGGTCTTATCGAGACGATCTTCTTTTGTTGTCTTCAAAATTATAGTTTCACGGTTCACCTCAATCTCCCCGGTGGAGCGATGATCCCAATCACTATTTAGATCTTCTATATTGTCGGGTAAAGGAAGGTAAATGTGCTTGACTAACTTTCGAATCAAAATGTCTTGTTACTCTATTCTTTTATCTCAGAGTAGCGATTGTTTTTGCAAGGTGTGCACTCTAGATGGATTTTCCCTATCATAACAACGTACTATTCCAAAAGCATCTCTTTGTAACATGAATGCACCCACTCCTTGTACCCGTCCCGGGTGGGCAATTTTCCTGTTTGCCTCACATTGGACATTGTTCTTACGGGTTGAAATTAATCTACCATGAATTTCATCTTTTTTTATTAAAAAAACTATCTTGTAAAAATTGTATTACAAGTGAACCATCAACAATATTCAGTACATGGTTTTTAAAGTACATGGTTTTTTTGAAAACTATTTCATTATGGGATTACTCGTTTCGCTATTTCAATCTCAGATGACTTTGGGTAACGACTCTCTTTGTTTTGTCGACCTTTGAGTAAAAGATCACATTGATCTATTCTATCCATATCGATCGGAATGACTGATGACCTAGCCTCTTCCTTGGTCATTCCCCCTTCCATCGCCAACAAAAAATCATGTTTGAAATGTTCCCATACCATTTCAAGGGCCACCAATCCATAACCTCCACGACTCTTCCTATCAGGAATTATATTCAAAGCTACAATCCGTTATTTTTCTTCCCTTATACCCTACATGACGATGTGGAAAGTATGTGACAATATGAGATATAAATCTAAAACAAATTTATTCTATTTGGTTTGCTAACATTTTCCTGATTCTCCAAGGCTCTGTTTTTAATGGATTTCCCAACTCTCTGGTTGAGTATGTGTAAGAGAGCCACACACTATAACTTTTTTATTCGAAAAGATGTAATCTCTTGATAGGGTGTACTTGAGCTCTCACCAACTCTATGATAACAAACCCATTACGTTTTTTCTTAAGTATCCCATGTCCGGGGCATCTATTTCAAGTGGTCTCTATAAAGATGTAATGAGTAGTGTGAAAAACAAATTACCATTGAATTAGAAAAGGAGAAGGCGATTAGATTGAAAAATGCCCAAATCACGAGAATATTACTTTGCACTCCATTCATAGAGTGTCCTTGTATTATTTTGGCAGTTTGTTCCAATTGTCATATCGAATGTCTACCCTCATCCTACCCACTCTGCCTACATAACTAGACCATTTAGCTCGTTCTTCCGATAAACATCGATCTTACTCGTTAAAAACCAACAAGTCATTTCCTTCCTACCCATCCCTATTTCTTGTGTTCTACAATGTATCTTAGCAATTCTTATCTCTTCTGTCCCATCCACGTTATCATCATCAAGCATTGTTTTGACATTTCCATCAAGAAAAGATAATTGATCACTAGCGTCCTTTTTATCAACATTATACTACCTATGAACACATAATTAATCAACTCAAAATTAATCATACTTAATAATCCCAACACATGCCAAATTCCCTAAACCCTAGGTGGATAATCCTAAACCAACATTCATAATTTATTCAAAATAATGCAAAAAGAAAGATATGAAGGATTTCACTCTTCATGAATATCCATGAACACTATTATCTTCACAACAAAAAATGATATAGGCACAAAACTTGATTACTCTTACAATGACCACCATGAAACAATAAATAAAGTGAAGAAAATGATGAAGATTTACCGGGCACCAACCATAGCTAAGAAATGACTCTTCACAACCTCAATCTTACCCACAATCTTCCTTTGTCTTTGGTGATCCTTGGTGATTTTGGAACATATAGTACAGTAGCTAGGGTTTTGACTAATATGGATGATGTATATGACGTTGGTTGAATATTTGATGATAAAATTGCGGAAGAAGGGTTTGGGGCTGCTTTTCGGGGTTATTTTAGGGGGGCGGGGGGACTCGTGCCCTAAAAACGATATTAATTACCCCTTTGAAATGATTTTAATGCCTATTCCCCCCAGCTAACTAGTTTTGAGTTCAAAACTGTGAGAGACATTTCCAAACTCAGAAGCACATCACGGCTTTGTATTTAATGACAGAGTCAATTTTGATTTTGGAACTTGCACGAAGTATAGAATTAAAAAACCCCAATTCAAAAAATATAACCCTAAATTGAGTTGACCCCCAAACCCAAGGCTTCCATCTAAATCTCAATTCTGAAGTTGTAAACTCTTACACAAACAATCCTTCAAAGTCTTCAATGGCGAGAAATAGAGGTGGAAGGACAAGTAATTATGGGAATGTGAATACTCTGAGTTATCAACCGTACTTCAAGGAAGGGTGTCTACGAAGTTCTTTAGCACCGATTCATTGAGAAGATATGTTAATATTCTCCGAATGCGTAAATGTACTAATCCTAAGGTAGTTTGTAGAGAGGATTATGAATAATTTTCATTAGGATACCTCCTCCGCTACTTTAGGAATCAACATATGGATAAATTAATGACATTAGAGGATAAGGTTCATTTTGATGAGGTTCTTAAATTCTATGCAAATCTAGGGCAAAACTTTGCCAATATGGATATGACAAAAGTAAATGGAGTGACAATTACGGTAACAAAATTTATCACAAATGCTATGTTAAATTGTCCATACGCCGATCCTACTAAGTTGCATCCTACCTGATCCGCACCTCGCAGGGTCGTTAACAAACCACCTTTCTCTGGGAAATCAATCAACCTGCGGGATGCTTCACAAAGATAAAATATTTGTATTGTTGCTCCCATACTCACTACTATAATACCAAAGGGTAGATAGTGGAAAGTCTGGGATCATCTATAGAGATGCTAGGAATTTAAAGGTTAACTACGCAAAGCCACAATCGGGTCATTAATCCGATCACGTGTCAGGAATAGTCAATGTTGCAAACAATTGAGGAGTTGATCTATCAACTTCAAGAACGAGAGTATAAACTATATAAAACTAGCACTTGGGGATATTAGCGTTACATGAACATTAGTATATTTAGATTCTAGATTCAATCAAATAAAAGACGTATAAACCTATCCTAATACTTATGTCACATAGTGTGGTTGATGGTCAACACTTCAACTTGTCTGTCACACAAAGGTGCTCTTGTATTCTTCTATCGATGCTACCTCCATAATTAGGGAAGTACATTAGCATCCTCGCTATTATGTAGATCTACTTTTCCTCATAAAGAATTACATCTCCAGCACTCCACTATAAATGATTCTCCCTAGGACTATAGAGGTAAAGGGGTTGCCATCTTATGGTGACTATATGGTTACCACGAAATAGGTTGAATTACGCCAACCATAGTTGATACTTACTATCTTGTCCTCCTATCCGGCTACCAGTCCTGTTCATATTACCGTACGGTCATCATAATGGTACTCACGACCCACATTCATACACTCACACGGTCGGGGACTTTCATTCCCCCTATTGCCCTAGCGACGCTCCCAAGGGGACAACAATAGTGCGCCATACATGAAAAATAGACTAAGTTGTATGCTAACATAGATATCAATCATGCATTTAACAAGAATGTAAGGAAAAAGTCAAACATAATATTCATAAGTATTAAAGGATAGGGAGATATTAGAATCTCACAAAATAACTACCAAGTCATAAATAAAAATTTAAATCCCCAAGCCAATGAACTACTTTACAACCAATAATACATGGCATTCATTGGATTAAATTCCATGGATCTAAGAAACTAAGAGAAAGAAAAGAGAAGAAGAACTCTAGAGAGAGATAAATCTCCTCTTCCTTCCTAACTACAAAGAAAATAAAAGAGAAATGTACAAATATAACCCGATATACTTCATTAAGTGTACATATAACCCTGAGGTAATTTTTAGTTAAAAAACAACCCTAACTACTTTACAGAAGTGCAAATATAATCCTAAAGACTATATTCTGGTATTGACTTGTCATTTTCGACTATGGACCGACTGGAAATGACCAAAAGGCTCTTTCAGCCTAACACAAAAATTTGAAGGACCTCCAATTTACTATCACTTAACAGTTTGTACATATCTATCCTGCAATTAACCAGTTCACAACATGTACAAACTTAGGCAAACTATAAAGATCAATGAATGAGTTCACCCAAAGGCGAGGACTCAAAATACTGCCCTAAGACTACAACATTTCACCTGATTGAAGCATTACTTGTACATGCGAATCAAAGCCTTGCCACCACTTCATAGGCCAACCGTATCAAACGATACAGAATCTAGAGTATCCAAACACATGTAGCTCAAAAATTTCCTTCTTGTAGATTCCCTATTGGCCATATCCATATGGAGTTTGCTTTCCTCCGTGAAGCCATCCCCTAAACCAACAACTGGGAGATGCATTCTTGAGCATCCTCTAGGTCTATATCCTTGAAACTACAAAATGACCTCCACTGTTCAACCACCTTCGCTGTCGTGTCATTGTCGTGCCGAGATCTTTACTGCGTGCCACTTTGCCACCGGCCACAAGCCCCGCCACCCATTCCCAGCAACCACACCTTCTTTGTTCATCCCCATCCACCCCGCCATCGATCCAACACCACCACACCTCCTCTATTCAGCACCGCCCCACCACATAAGATCACTATCACCTTCCCTCCTCCTCCGTAACCTAAACATGCCGCCTCACCCTCGTAAAAACCCTAGCCACATCAAAAGCCAATCCTAATGGGAAAACTCAATCACCATCAACCACCCAGTTGAAACCCAAGCACCACCCCGCCAGCTAAGCCCACCATCACCTTCCCTCCTCCTCCACCACCTAAACTTTTCGCTTCCCCCTTGTTAAAACCTTAGTCCAGTGAAAACCCAATCCCAACGAAGAAAATAAATCGCCACTAACCACCCAGTTGAAACCCAATCACCACCAGCCACCCCATCAAAACAATATCCGTTTTACCTCTGCCAGCGATGGTACTTTCGGCCGGAGAAAGGATTCTACCTGATGGAGAAAAGAAAGGAAATGGAGGAAAGAAAAGAGAGAGAGAAAAAGAAGGAGGAAGAAGAAGGGGATGGCGGCTGGGGTGGGGGGGAGAAAATAAAGGGAAGAATAATGAAAATTAGGGTTTAGGGGTGTTATAGCTATTTTTTTACATTTTTTTATTTTTTCATTTTTTACAGGGCTAAAATTCTCATTTTAAGAAAATCCAGCCTCAAACTAACGAAAATGGTATATTTGCACATACACTAACTATCTAGGGCTATATTTGCACTTTCTATTATCAAAAGATTTTATTTGAACTTATGTGAATTATGTAGGGTTATATATGCACTTTTCTTTGATTCTACTTTATGCCTACTCTTTTTTAAACCCTAGGAGACTAAAGACTGCTTATATAGGAGAAGATAAATGGTCATGTAAAGGCCCAATTTTGGAAGATACCCTATTGAAATCCTAAGGTCCCCACTAGAGCCACATCGGCATGGCCCATGAAAAAGCACACGGGCCACCGACCGGAGCTGATTCCATGGGTACTAAGTACTCAACCCATGAAAATTCTCGTGGGACGGAGGCTGGAAGCTCATTTTGGTCATCTGGGGTAATGCTGCTATGCAAAACGTCACGGGGACCGAGCTGGTCTTTGCATATTTGATCTTCAAGGTGCACGAGCCATGCAAAAGGGCACGACTCGTGCTCATACTTAGCTGGACAATCTCATTGCTTAGCACAAAGATGGCATGGATTTACAAAGCAACAAGATCCGTGCTAGTCTTCAACTCTTCCAAAACTTGGCTTTTTTCTTCAACTTGCTTGCGCCGCTACGGGTGAATCGTTGATCCAATTTTAGTGTTCTTGCAGTCAATTTTGTAGTGCTGAAGAAGAAAAATCCAACAGTGCCATCGTGGGACGCTGATTATTCTTGGATTGTTCCAAGTATTCTGTACAACTCTAGGAATACAATCCATCCCGCTTCTTTGTCTTTCTTTTTTAGCCCTTCTATCTTCTACCACATTTTAACTCGTGGTCTTTAGTCTTCTACCATCCTTGTGAATGACCTTCTACAATCTATTAACATTCTTGCGAATGGCCTTCACTAAACTACTCCGAAGTGATTATGAACAATTTACAATGAAGATCACAAAATAAGATCTAGATGGTCGTAAGGACATACACTCCATTAGATCTAAATAATCTACAAAACAAGGGATTTAGACAAAAAAACAAACAAAGACTATTTTAATCCCATGTAATGTGAACCTACTTAAATCTAGAAATCAACCATATAGAAGCCACTAATAATGTGCTAAATGCATTGGTTAACACATGCTTCTAGGTGAATATCACTACCCAACCCGTCGGTCCCTTAGAAATTTTCTAGTAACAATAATGGTCTGCAGTTACTAAGGCTACCTCATTTTGTCTGGTTGACATGCCCGAGTAGTACTTTCATAATGTAGGTGGTGGGGTGGGACATGCTAAGTGGTACGGTATATGCTTTTTAACAGTTAAGCAGAGATTAGTGCATGAATTAATCTGTGTGAACATTCTTCCCTCATGTGGCCACTCTTGCAAGCCCACTATAGGTAGCCTCATGTTCTACTATGTAATGGAGGAAATCCACGTTAACCATGGATTCACTACAGTGAACTACATGTTGAAAACAACAATAGGAAGGAAGAAGAATTTCCCTTACGGCGGGTTAACCACAGACTTGCTAAGAAAGTTTGGGGTTCAGTCAGTGGACATGCCAATGTTCTTGAAGTATTACGATGAAAGCTAGTTCTAGCACAAGAAATTGATTCGATGTGATGACGGAAAGTGGAAACATAAGGTTGTCTGTGCTGCTATCGCTAAGGCTGCAGAGAGAGTGAGGGATATCTCAGTGGATAGGGCTAAGTCATGTGTTTATATAATAATTACATTCTTTAAGTTGCTATCTATTAAAAATATGGTATTCATAAATTTGATAATAATTATATGTTTTGTATTTTTATTTGTAGGCGGCCCGGGTTCTTGTAAGAGTATTGTTCGCAGGTACATGTCTTGCATTCGAAGTGACATTATTAAAGCGAATGCAGAGATCGCCACATTGGAACTCTGCCATGCCAATTTCATTGCATACTCAGGCCTGCAGTTGGAGCTTAGCAACGATGATACAGTGCAAAACTTTAACCCCAATACCCAGAAGATGACATAGAGGAAGAGGCAAATTAACATGGAACTAATTCCGAGTCGAGAGAATGTTTCAAAACCATTAGTTTCCTAAAATTTTGTTGAATGAAGTGATGAATTGCTAAAATTTGATGTTTTTATTGTGACACCGATTTGACCTTACCTTTGGTGTTTTTATTGAATGTGATGAATAGATGTAATGTGTTCTTATCATTTTGGACACAAGTTTTAAAGAAATAGGATGAAAGTAGCATACTATATTCTTTTATCCATTACAACTCAAGAACTTGTGAACTCGGATCATTGTCCCCACTTCAAAATATATGGACCCAAATTACTCCCAAATTTTGAAGAACTCACCATTTGTTGTGTATAGGTGTTTGATCTATGTTCTAAATTCGGCCCATAAGTCCAGAGCAAAGAGGGTTCTTTTGATATATTTTCCAATACACATTTTCATGTTGGGAACTTGGAACACAAGTTCCTACTTCCAACAGGGGATGAACATTCTGGACCTAGGTGCGCTCAAAACTAGTATATAATTTTCCAATGGTTAAGCGGTTCCGAATTCGGAGCACATGTTCCTAAGGGGGACCCAAAATCCGAATCTTCACTGAGTTTAAAATTTTATCTTTTAATTTAGGATCCCCATAAGCTCCAATTCCAGAACTTGTGACCGTATATAAAAAATGGGTTGACCATTAATCCTTAAATTGAGAACCCTACGAAGAGAAAAATTTCCCTTCCGACGCTTGTCTGTCAATCCTTGAGCGGAGTTTGAACTTCAATTCAAGTGGGAAATGTCGTTATCCAATTAGGGTGCTCCGAGCCACAAATGAAGTAAAAATCCGGGAGCACTTCATGAAGCAAGACGATGACGTATGTCAAAAGACCATGCTTCATTTCTCCTCAATCACAACATTGGTAAATTGATAGATAGCTATCTTATTACCTGAATGTTTACTATTGCATAGGTTTGGTCGATCCCGTGCTTAAATTTGATGGAAAATGCACTTAGATTGTTAACTCTTATTGATCTTTCACACTTCGAAGAGGTCTGTTAGTTTACATTATGTACATAAGAAACAAGGGTTGTTTATGTGACAAGTGTTGGTGGGCATGACATTGAGATTAGCCCTTGAATAATTAATAAACCATTGGAATGTCCGTATAAAGGTCTGCAAGATATGTATGCTGATGACTTTGAGGGTCCACTAGATGATGTGTATCCTAGGGAATGATTGCCTATTGATGTTGACTACCCACACATTGACCATGTCAGTTGTAGTATTAGATATTTTCAACGTAACCTAACCAACCTAGAAAGGCTTGATAGTTTCAACCTAAAACTCCTGACTATCGACCAGCGAATAGTGTATGAAATGATAGCTAGATGTATCGTACCCACAACTTGGCACATAATGGAGCCAAATTATCACTATTGGAAAATTGGTACATAGACACTGGTACCTAAGCCCGAGGGGAAGGAACCGAGGCTGACTTCATGATAATCACTAGTTTTAGGGGGGGAAAGAGAAAAACCGGTGCCTATGTACATTTTCAACATCAGAAAAGAGACACAGGTGCCAAATACCGGTGCCTTTATAGAATCATAGCACCCGGATAAAATGTACCGATGTGAGAAAGCAGTTACTATGTTAAAAATGGGTGATTGAGAATATTTAGGAGTTGGATTATGTTGAGTTCAACCTTTTCATATTCAATTGTCGGTGGGTTGATAATGGAGGCGGGATTCGTACGAATAGACCCATGAGTTTCACATTTTTAAACCTAGCTCGAGTTCGGCACGAGGATGACAAGTTCATCTTAGCTACCCAGGCAGGCCAATTTTTTATATCAAGGATCCTAACAATGAGAAGTGGCATATCTTCCTACATAGGAAAAAGTTCTACTTCGAATTAGAGATTGATTTGCCTTTCTAAACCTGAATGTCCTGAGTTTCCATCTGTATTTCCAAGTTTAGAGGACGTGGGTGAAGCTTTAGTAGGTAGACGGTCACATGGAGATGGATTGTGGGTAGATGAGAGTGGTCAAATTGTGGGGGACAATGTTGTCCTTAAAAGGAAAAGATAGGTGGACCTTATCACATTAAATGTAATATGTATTACACTTTTGTGTACTCCCCAATGTCCTATATATTCAACATATTGATTTTAATATATGAATTTGGGCTCAGTTTGGTTGTAGTATCGAGCAGTTTTATTTTATCCTTCAGTGTTTCTTGTTTTAAACAACTGAAAATAAAAACCAACAACTGCATGGGGATCCAACAACTATTACTAGAAAATAGAGAGGTTTCTATATTTCATGAATTGAACTGGTATACACCAAACCAGTACCGATATAAGTAGTACAAGTTCCCAATACTTAGAAAATGTTTTGGCCTTTGCTCTTGGGTCTAAGGAGAAATTTTAAAAATAGATTTAAAGCGGTGTCAGTTGCTTTAAATTAAAATAGGCACCGATAATTTAATAACGAGCACCGGTATGTGTATCGGTGCTTTGTACTTGAAGAAAAAATTATGAGACTTTACTCTCGGGTTAGGAAAAATATTAGAAAATGTATTTAAAGCAGCCCTAGACAGCTGCTTTTAATAAATATTGGCACCGTAGTGCTACAATGGGCACCTGTTTGTGTACCAGTGCTTAGTACTTACAAAATTTTATGATGCTTTACTCTCAAGTTCAAAAATAGATTCGAAAATTAACTTAAAGCAGGCTCATGCAACTAGTTTTAATATAAAAAAGGCACTAGTAGTGCTACAATAGGCACCAACATATGTATTGGTTCTCTTTACTTAAAAAATATGAAACTTTGCTCTTGGATTTGAAAAAATATTCGAAAATTGATTTAAAGTAGCCTCAGGTAGGTGCCTTGATCTAAACTAGGCACCAGTATTTTTCTTAACTAGCACCGGTATAAGTACTAGTGCTAAGTACTTTGGAAAAAAAATTCTCATTTTGTCACTAGTTTTAAGAAAATTGAATAAAATTGATTTAAATCAGTCTTAGGCAGCCGCTTTATCCCTATATGGCATCAATTTCTTTAGTTTATATCAGTACTAAATCCGTCCGCCTTTAAAAAAAATACAGAGCGACATGTGCCTTGCCTTCCATACCCCGAAGTTAGATCTAAAATATCCTCTACTTTACCATCACGTCATCAACCCAGGGTTTCATAAGGAATAAGGCAAGTACTCTTACAAATCATTCATCATTTTCTAAAGAGAGTTGCTTATGGAAGCATTTTGAAAATATTTGTCCAAGTTTATATAGAATTTGAGATAGTCTATAGCACAAACACATACATACCATTCATGTACTTCAGTTACATTCGTGTATGTATGGGAGGTCGTCGCCGTACCTCTCAAAGATGTAATTTATAAGCCCTAAATGCTTACTAACAACAACTAAGTAGCTAGTGGCAAGTCGGGGTCGTCCACAGAGGAGGGATATTTCCAAGCGTCTAAGCATGCAATGGTGAATATAAACCTAGATATATATACACATAGATATATAAAAGCAAGTAAAAGGGGGGTTTTGGGTTGGTTGGTTCCTAAGTTATGAA
>JAULKK010304351.1:0-12343 GCA_032355705.1 Rubia peregrina
GGGTCGGCCACTATCTAATTAATTTTATTTAGGAAACACTTTAGGGCTTATAAGCATATATATATATAAGAAAGTAAAGATGGGGGGTTTTGATTGGTTTTTCTTAAGTTATGAAGATAAAACAAGATAACTAGCAAATGAAAGATGATAAAATCACAAATGACAAAGCCTTGGGGGCAATTGATCCCACTTCCAAACCTCTTATAGATCATAGAAAAAAACCACTCATTCAATCACATTGATTACCAATGGTGAATGCTATCACTTTTATTTCAAAGATAAACATTCCTTTCTTTTTAAGAGTAATTCACAAAAGCGAACAACTACTATTTTCAAACCTCATTAATGATCACTTGAGGCAAACAATGCCTAAAGGTATTTTATCAATGGCATCATACACAAAGAACCATAGATTTGATGACAACTACAAACATTCTACCAAATGTCTAGCCACTTAACCAAACAAAGCATTTATTAGGTTTAACCTAGAATTGTCAATATTTCACATTTTAGTGCTATGGGAGGTCGTCATTGTACCTCTCAAAAATAAAATTTATAAGCCCTAAATGCTTCCTAACTACAACTAAGTAAGTGGCAAATCGGGGTCATCCATGAAGAAGAGTGATCTTCCTATGGGTTCATGCATATAAGGGTGGATATAAGCCTAGATATAGATATACATACATATATATATATAAGAAAGCAAATAAAGAGGAGGGATTTTGGTTACTTTTCTATGTTAAAATGTAAAGAAAAGATAACTAGCAAATCAAGGAAAATCTACTAACCATGCAACAAGCTACTAAAAAGAGAGTGAAACGCAAATTTTGGGACCTTGGCGCAATTTATTTCCACTTCCAATCTCTTATCTATCCTAGAATCTACAACCTATTCACTACTTTAACTACTTATTGTGAAGATAAATCTTCTATCTTTCTTTGATAGTAGTATACAAGAGTGAATTCAACATCTCTTAGTAAACCTTACTAATGATCCCTTTAGGCGAGAAATGGCTAAAGATATCCAATTAATAGCATTGAGTAAACAGAATCACCAAGCTTGGTAAATACTACATTGTGTCTAAGCATTGAACCAATTCATGTATTTACACAAGATTAGTCAAGAACATTCAACGTTCATGGACCTCTCCTATTTGCTACATAAAACAAACATGAAAAAAAGTTCGACATCATCACACTCATCTAGCAATTATCAAATCATCAATCCTATTATAAGCTCTAATGCTCTTTGATTCCATATCAAAAGAGAGGAAACTTAGCTACTTTTTCCCAACCCTAACAAGCAATTATATAACCAATTCAAATTCTCAAACTTCAAACAACATTAATGAATTCAACAACCAACATTCAAAGCTCATAAATGCACAATAGCTATAGCATTAAATAGGAACAAAGAGTTTTCACGCCATAGGCTTGCAAGCCTTAATCAATTGCTCTCAAGACTAAGTTTAGCTACTAGAATTCATACTAAACATCAACAATGATTCAAACATAATCTAAGATGAGTATGGGGAAAAAAGATAAAGTAGGGTTTTTACTTGTAAAAATCGGGAAGAAGAAGAGTTGAAAGAGAAAAGGATAAAGTGTCCTCTTCATTGTACAAGGAAAAGGACAACGCATTCTGGTCACACGTCTGTTGCGACTTGCGACTAGTTCCACGCGAATCACGTGGAGGCTAAAAACATCATCTTGATCTTCTTTCTTCTTCTTGTCTTCTAGCTTCCTCTCCACTTCACTTCTTTTAACATCTTCAAGTCTTCAATACTTAAAAATATGAACTCCATGGTCTTCAACGGTCTTCGGTCTTTATGTCTCGATGTTATTTCCCCGTCACACAAAATGTATAAGAAAAGCCATAAGAGCGTAAAAGTCGCTCTTAGCTCTCCTAAGAGAATTTTAAGGTAAAACACAAGCTCTAGATGACAAAAGAGCATAAAAGTGATTCCAAAAAGTCCAAAATATCCACATAAAATGGACACATCAGACCTTCCCATACTTGAACCTTACTCATCCTCAAGTAAGAAAAGATTTAAGAACACAAAGAGATCCATATATCTAAATCCAAAACTAATATTCTCCAAAATTGATACCTAACAAAACTCTCAATATCACAAATTCCAAAATTAAGATCAAATGGGAATTCACACACAACCCCAATTCCTAAATCTACCCAACCATACCACCTATCAAATCACTAATAACAATAAAAACATTTCCAAGCCCCAAATTGATGATCCCAAAATCCAATGGCATCAAGGGAAGTCAAAACCATATCAAATGTTCAAGCATATACTTCACTTCATACTAATTTATCAACCCAAATATGAAGCAAACCAAGAATCAAGAATTTCATAATACTTTGTTTTCCTCGCTAGGTTACCCAATCCCAAGAAGTTCTACGATGTTAGGCTACTCAATCCATCCATATGTCAACTGCAATCGTATGGCTACAACGATGCTAAATAAGTATAATTGTAACATTTTTTCCCTTTTCTCTTATTTTTCCTAGGAGCCCTTTCGGGTTTTCTTCCTAACCACACATCATGTTTCTTTGGCTCACATCTCACCCACACATTTAGCCTCTCCTTTTTATCTAGGCCGTCCTTTTGGGTTTTCAGCCTATCTGGACCCCCAAATTTGCCAAATTTTCCCTTTCGGGTTTTCAACTTAGCGGGCTTTCTTTTTATTTTTATTTTTGTTCTTTTTCATTTTTTATTTTTTATTTTTCAGTGTTTTTCCAATCAAAAGTAGAAAAAAGTATTTCCCATGTCAAGGGTACATAATATGAAATCCAAAAGCATCCCAAAACCAAAAGCATCCATGTCTAAAAACATCCCAAAAATGCAAGTCTAAAGCTAAATCCCCTCCTCACACATAAAATACTACATTGCCCTCAATGTAGACAAAAACAGGGAAAAACTAAATCACAATGGGTATAAAATAGCTCACAATCACTGCTGGGATGAAGAACCTCCATCTCCGGAGAAGCACTGTTTGTACTAGGCTACCCAATCCTCATTTCTCTGATGTCGATCCCTATGCCTCGCTGCCCCAGGGTCAGGCCCGAGGGACCACCAAAGTGCGACTGCATGTCCGAGATTCTAGATGAGAGATAATCACTCTTCTCATCCATCTCCATCAAGCTCCTCAAGACAAACAGGTTGTGGTCCAAGACCATGCCCTGCAGTCGGGAGTAGAAGTCTGGGGGCAGCTCTTGGAAACTGACTGTGTATGTTGTCCTCTTGCATTGGCTCGGTGTCAGACAGAGGTGAAGACTGTGGTGCACCCTGTAGAGAGTGTTGAGTGAATGGTAGCGCACTCTCCTCAATCTGGACTAACTATGATGGGATCCTCAAAAGCTCCCACTGAAATTTTTCACGGCACTGCATATCTGCATCTATCGCTAAGCCCTCCACGGGTGCGTCCGGCTCCAGCTTGGTCTACTGGACCTGGGGAAGCTTCATAAAAGTGATGCCACTCTTCCCGTACAGCCACTGGTACACCCTGGGAATAGGTGTAGACTTGATGAGGAGGTATTTCTCCATCCTCACCAAGGAGATGAGGTATGAAGAACCCCTACCCTGTCGCTGAAAACCATTTGGGACAATGAGGCCAAAGTTCTCTGCCAGGAGGGTGATCATACCTCTCATGGAAATCTCTCCCTTTGGCTCTACTTGATAAAATAACATGCTTGCTAAGAACCATTGCACAAATCTAAGAGCATGATGGATGATGATGTTGTTCTTGTCCCTAGCATCTCTCACCCTGCACGTGATGTTGTACCAAAACTGGATATCATCCCAAATATTGCGCTCCAGGGCCTGCAGATCCAATCTTGCCCTAATTTCCAATGTGTTTCACCCAAAAGTGGCCTCAATCTGTGATACAGTCATTTCCCGAGAGACATCATCGAGGTGGAAATCGATGAATCTCTCGCATGGCTCTCCGCCCGTAGTACTGTACATCTTCACTGTGGAGAGAAACTCCAAAGCATAGCATCTGTAATCCTTCTTTGACAAAGAGGTAATGGTCTAGCTTCCTCAGCCTAAGAGCCTCCAATGTTGTCTTATCTATAAAAATAGTCTCCTGAATCTTTCGAGTGGCTAAGCGGTCCCACTTCTCCGCATAGGCTCCGGTGATCCAGCTCAAGCCCAGGAACCTCTCCTGTGGTGGCATCGAGATGGGATCCAGAGTCGGGGTTGAGGGTAGAGGTGGGACTGAAGGACCTGCACCCTAAGAAACTCTCGGTCTCTTCGGAGCCATGGTTATCAAAATAGCAAACAATGTCAAACACACAAGGACATAAGAGATAGGATCATGCAATCTACACTATAAATTATCACACATAAATTTGCAACATACAGTGACAAACATCCAAGCACCAATATAGAATTTAGCAATCACAGTTACAATGATGTAGTCGATACACTACAATCAACAAAAAGTAATTATAAAGATGCAAGAATGTGTATATGTCCATACATCTAAATTCCAATTATATTGTATTTCTAGATAAATCATGAATACACTCATTTCCTATTCCATAAGGCTAGATCATGCCTTGCAACTCTTCAACAATTTTGAGATCATCATATAGCCAAAAATCACATATGCAATTGTCTAGAAGCACATTCATAGGTATGTATCATCATGTTTAGCCAATGTCGAAATATCCAATAATTCCATCATTCAAGACCAAAGATAACAAGCATAAGCAATTTCTACTATTTTCGTACCCAAAATCAAGCTATGAACAAGATATCAATCAGTCCCAACCCATGTACCAATCACAAAGAACATTACACAATATTGCCAATTGTCTCAAATTAATAAGCTACACAAATATCACAATTCCTCAAACTACACACAAATCACAAATCAAGCATGAAAAAAAAGTGGAATCGTACGAAATAAGAGTGTAGAAGGATGAGAAGAATAATCCCACAAAGAATCCTAGCCTTAATCAATCGAACTCGCAAGATACCTAAAACCAAGGGTTTAGGATTTTCCTAAAGTTTAGCCGGATTTGGATATTTATGGGATGGAAAAGGATTGGGAATGGGAGGCAGAATGATTTTTGGCCAAGAATGGAGGATTTTCTGGTCGGAACGATGGCTGGAGTTGGACTAGGATGCAGGATGGAAAAAATAGATGAAAGAAATGTGAGAAAATGATGGGTACTGGGTTTTATTAAAAAAAACCTACATACGGGCTTTGTGAGTCACAAGTTTTGGTCACAACTCGCAATAGTGAAGTCAAATGGGTTCCAAAGTCAACCCACACGCCGCGACTCACGAGCCCCTGTCGTGACTCGTGACTGGGATTCACGAGTCTCGAATAAGGAAGCTGGGAGCCCAAAGTTTCCAACGGTTTTTCTGATTTGGTCACGACTCGCGACGTAGTCATCACGAATCGCGACGTAGTCATCACGAATCGCGATGTCCAGTCGAGAATGATCATCCGTGAATCACGAAAAAGGAAGCTGGGAGTTCAATATTTTTCAAAACCTTTCTAATTTGGTCGCGACTCGCGATGCCTTTATCGCGAGTCATAAATAAGTTGGACTGGGAAGGGTAGAATTCCCCTGTTTGTTGCGACTCGCGACAAACAAACCTTCCCGGCACTTAGAAAATATTTTGAAATTGCCAAATCTCCAAGCTTATCTCCCTTTCTTCATGCCTTCCATGTTTGATTCATCTAGTTCCATGCTCTTTAATTTTCTACAAAATCATGGAAAAACACACCTGTGAAAAGAACAAGACAAAATAATGAAAACAATGACACAAACTCAAATTGAAACAACATCAATAGAATGTCACGAATGACGATCCAGATTATCAAAACCAAGTTTATTTAACATCGTTGGCACGTGACCCGCCCCCTCCCGAGTGTCGTTAAACAAGAGAGGAGGACAATTAGGATTCAAAGATGAAATTTATATGTTTCTCCCGTTCCTACTAATATACTACCAAAAATGGTAGATAGAGGAAAGTATCAGGGTCATCCACTGAGATGTTAGGAATATAATAATAAACTAAGAATAACCGCGGTTAGGTCGTCAATCCGACCACGCATTAGGAATATACACTGTTGTGAAAATAAACATTGGGGGGATTTTCAACTAACAACTACTAGCATGAAACTAATGGCATAAACTATATAAATAAGCACTCGGGAATTATTTGAGTAACATGGCCAATCTTATTTCGATCACCGATTTCATCAAGTACAAGAACTTAACCCTATTCTAGTGTTTGTGTGTGGTGTGGACAATGATCAGAACTCTCCCCCCCATCTAACACATAGAGGTGCACGTATAAAATCTTTCATTAGCCTCACCTTCGCGACTAGGGGAGTGCAACGACGGCTATGGCACATTGCGTAGATTTGATTCTTCCCAATGCGATTAAGTCTTAGGCGGAACACCACAAACAAACTACCCCTAGGCCCATAATGATAAAGAAAGTAGAAGTCATATTGATGGCTTCTAGGATTAACAAGATAATCCTAGTTTGCTACCTACTCTATCTCTACCCGCAACCCTTCGGACCTCTTTGGTCGGCTAACTAGATGCATGGTCGATCGCAACAATAAAAATATTAACCTTCATTCACATGCATACCGGCATAGGGGCTCGTACCGGCGTGGGGAACCAATCCTTGAACGGGCCGTACCGCTCTTGCTGGGAGCACCCCATGTCATCTAACGTCTGCAGCCAGCTGGGTCTTTGTTTTACTCCTTTCTTAACTGCGTCATGTGTCATTTTGTGCCATGACCAGCTTGTATTGTTCAGTACCTCAGTGCGCCCTATGTCTTTCCTCGAACCTCTTTGGTTGGTCTTTGAATTCTTGACTTGAAACGGTGCAGGATGTGTAAAATGGAACATCCCGCCCACATACTAAGTCAATTTTGGAGTGAAAAGAGAGGTACGACGTGGCAGATTTTGACACGGCCCATGCCAAGTGGTACAGGCCGTGCCAAGTCCCCCTGATATGGGCTGTGTCTATTGGTGCGAGCAGTGCTACCTTTTGGTCCTCACTGGGCTTGTGCAGTCCGCGTTGGTCGTGGTTGGTTCACTTGGCTAACTTCTTTGATCTGCTACAGGTGCACCGTTTGTCTAATTTAGTAGTTCTTATAGTCGATTTTATAGTGCTCGAGAAGATGAATCCAATGGTAACATCCTCAACTGCTTATTCTGCTCGGAATTTTCCCAGAACTCTATGCAACCTCCAACAACGATCCCTCTATTTCTTCTTTGGCCTTCTTGAACTTTGAATCTGCCTTTCTTGGTCCCAATTCCATTTACTACCATGATTTGGAGTTTGTGACCTTTAATATACTACCATCCTTGCGAATGACCTTTGATATCTTCTTTCATCCTTGTGAATGGCCTTCAATTATCTACTATCACCCTCGCGGATGGCCTTCCACCAAAAGAAAATGAAAAAGCACTCACGAGCAACCTACTCATGAGATCAAAGAGAAATATCTAGGTGCCTGTAAATACAAAGTGTCCATTAGTCTCAATTAATTCCACAAAACGAGGGATTTAGACAAGAAAACCAAAAGGGGTTGTCTAAACCCTTTGTCCTGGAAACCTAACTAAAACTAGTAATCAACCAAACAAAAGATGCTAATAAGTGTGTAAAATGCATCTGCTAAAGCATGCATAATGGTGCACATCAATCCACCCCCCCCACTTAAACTTTACTCATCCTCGAGTAAACAAACAAGAAAAGATCTAAGCGAAATGTAGCATGCAAAGAAAAGTTAGCCAATATATTCAACTTCTTCCTAAGCTACCCTATTTCCCCCAAACAAGTAAGAATATAAAAACTCTCACACTCCCCAAAGTTTCTTAAGTAACCAAACCATCCCAAAATATTGTGAAGAAAAAAGGTAAGCATAAAAGATAAGTGTTGAACTAACTTACTAATCTGGAGAGAAAAAACCGCTAAAGACAATCCAAGAGATGTTGATGAAGAAACTGCCAAAGATGGCCAAAAGATGTTGAAATTTCATTTCGAATTATTTTGCCTAGGAGACCTTTCATGTTTTCATCCTAGCATTCACATATGTTGATCTCACCATCTCACATTTTTGCACACGGCCTCTCATTTTTTTCCTAGGTTTTCAAACCTAGCAGGGCCTTAGCATCTCATTTTTACCTAGACCTTTCGACCTATTCGTGCTTCACTTCCCCTTTTTGCCTAAAATTCCCTTTTGGTTTCCAGCTTAGCCGGGTATATTTTTTTGAATTTTTTGAATTTTTCCAATTTTTTTGTGTAGCATAAAATTCCCCAAATTTAGGCTTCATGCTACAAAAGATAGTGAAAAAGAAAATTACACCACCAAAGTTTTGAAACACACCCCCAAATACAACTACCAGAAGGTTCCCCCACACCTAAATATGAAAAAAGACTCGAAAGTTCAACATCCAAATGGGGGAAATACCAAAACAAAAAACACAGTCATCACAATGATTATCCAAAAAACAGTAAGCATAAACTAGGACACATGCTACCAAAGAGGTGTTCCAACTCCCTACTCCTCCTCCCCAACACATACACATAGTTAAAACATTGTCCCCAATTCATATAAATAAGGGAAAGTTGGAAACAATGTCACCTCTGGCGTTTGGCCTCATGCCTATACCCACTCGAATCTAGATGGTATTAACCTTCACTGATGCCAGATGTGCGGAACTTGTCACTCATCTCTCTGATATCATTCCGCAAGTGTCTCATATCCTCCCTCAAGTGAAGAAGCTGATCGTCCACCCTGTCAAATCAATCCGATGTGTCACACTCATGATGATCAAGCTGTGCACCAAACATGTGAACATCTTGCCTAACCCCAAAGATGGAGATCCCCAAGGGTTTCACCCAGTCTGGTTTATCCAACTGATGAGTCGAAATAGGATATGAATAAGCCAAATGAAAGCCTAAACACTCATGCTCCGAGAAGGGGCTATATTATGGGTGCTGTCAAGGGTGAATCTGATGCTGAAAGTGGCTTAATACACTATTCCTGGAGAGCTCAGGGTTCAGGATCCAGGCTAGGTGGGGTTCACGGCTAAACTGTGCAAAATCTTCATAGTGGGAAGAGATGTTGGGCATGTGGGAGCTACTAACGCTATCTTTTGCTGAATGATACGGCTTCTTGTGAACAATAAACTTCCCCTGATAAGGGGGTGGTACTTAAAATACCTGTGTGAAACTAGGCGGTGGTGCTATGGGATGCTAAAAAATTGGCAGTTGCATTATTTCTGGGAATGCTGGCTATGGTGGGACAACCTGCTGATCAATGGGCACAAAATGTGCGGAATACAGGGGGGCCTGCTCCTAATCCTCCTCGTCTCCCTCCACTATGTCATCATCCTCCTCTCCTAGGTAGTGATTGCCCAAAACCACCTCTGAACCTGCATGTGGCTCGATGATCACATGTTGCAGCTTGAACTTCTTATTCAAAGTAGTCCACGAACGTTAGGTAAACCTCATAAAATTATTTCCCTTGTACATCCAGAAGGTAGTGCCATACTTCACCGATATAAGCTTCGCCCCATCCATAACAGATAGAGTGAGTGTATAGGGAATTTTTTGTCATTCCCTCATCTCTTCATCCACCGGAATTCTATAGTAATCAACCAGAAGCGAAACCATACCTCCAATAACTATTTTCCCAGTGTGTGACGGTGTCGTGAAAAGCTCAATGCATTGATTGACAAAATCCTCCAGAAGATCAAGACAAACCCTACTCATGCATATGGACCAAAGTATCCAACAATCCCTCTTGGTGGCATTAGTGGCCTCCCCGTGAAAACTATCATAGTCAACTAGAGGGCTACGTACCTCAGTGATGGATGCACTATGTAACTATTTCTTTCCTTTCCCCTCACCTGATGGGTGATGGTAGCCGGGAATGCATGCAAATCGTAACCTGCATCCATCTCCCTGTAACCCTTCACATCCTTTTGTAGCTTCCATTTGAAGATTCCACCAACTAAGTAAAAGTCAATCCCCATGGAACATCTCCCACATGGAATATGATGGACTTTTCCATCTACTTGTTGTTCTTATAGGCGATAGTCGACAAAAACTTAAGGGTGTACCTAGTGTACGTGGGGGCTGACACAGTAGTAAATTCATTCATGTCAATCCTACCGAGTAGGACCCTGACAGGTTTTTAAAGTTTGAGATCTTTGAGGGTTTCTTCATCTACAAACTTTGTCTCTTGAATAGGGAGCCCTACTAGGGAACCCTAACTTTCCTTTTGATCCCACGAGAGGGAGGTCAACCCCATAAACGGTACACTAGATTTTCTCCTAGGTCCACTAGCCATGATAGACGCACACAAGTATAGCACAAACACAGACATATTCTAGCAAGTTCTTCAAGCACAAATACCACAAATTCCCCCGAGCACAAAATATTATCTATCACAATATCCATCAAAATCTCCAAGCATGCAAACCTCAGAAAACAAGAATTTCAAAACTTACAATTCTTCAAGAGAATGAACTTCGGCCAAGTACCTCTAGTTCCGCATGTGGGGAGATCTTTCCTTGAGGGATGTGTGGAATCCCTCCTAAGTCTGGTCAAAGAAGCTCCAATACCCAAAATGGATCAAAATTTGAGTTCTTTGGGAGAAAAACTCGATTCTATCCAAGACACTTTCCGAATTTTATGGGGAAATCTGTGGGGATTCTCATGTTAAGGTTTAGTGGGTTAAATAGAGCTCGAAAATATGAATATTTTGATACCTAATGGGAGTGAATCGGATGACAATTGAGGGAGTTATGGCCAAAAATAGTAGAGAGGTTTGTGGGAGGTCGCCGCCGTACCTCTCAAATATATTATTTTTAAGCTCTTTTCGCTCATAACTAAAACTAAGTAGATAATGGCAAGTGGGGGTTGTCCACAGAGACAAGGGATATTCCTAAGTGTTTGCTCATATAATGGTAAATACTACGCTAGGTGTATATATATATATGCATATATATAAGCACAAAAAGAGAAGGGTTTGGTTTGGTTTTTCCTAAGTTATGAATTTAAAGACAAGTTAAACTAATAAAGCATACAATCACTAAAATGAGATTAAGTACAAATTACGGAGTCTTGGGGGCAATTGACTTATACTTCCAAGCCTTCTATCTATCATTGACCATATAACCTATTCAACACCTTTACCACTTGTTGTGAAGATAAATCTTCCATTCTTCTTTGATAGTAGTTTACAAGAGTGAGTTCGACATCTCTAGTTAAACCTCACTAATGACCCCTTTAGTCATTCAACGCCTAAAGATATTCCATTAATGTCATTAAGTTCAAAGAATCAACAAGCTTGGTAACACTTATAAATACTATACTGTGCCTAAGCATTGAACCAATTCATGCATTTACACAAGATTAATCAAGAACGTTCAGCGCTTATTAACTTCTCTCGTTTTCTATACAAATAAACATGAAAAATAATTCGACATTATCACATTTACCTAGCACTCATAAAATCACCAACAACATTAGAAGCTCTAAATCATGCTTTTGGATTTCATATCAAAGAGGGGATAGTTTGCTACTTTCTCCAAACCCTAACACATAATCATACAAGCAATTCATATACTCAAACTTGCAATATCATAAATGAATTCAACAACCCATTTCAAGACAATAAATACACAATAGCAAAACATTAAATAGCTTAAAATAGATCTCAAGACATGGGTTTGAAAGCCTAATCAATTAATCCCAAGGTTATATTTAGCTACTAGAGTTCATACTAATTAACAAAAAAAATCAAACATGAATTCAAGAAGAAACTAAGGTAGAAAATGGAAGAAACCTAGGGTTTTTCGCTGTTGAAATCGGGAGAGAAAAGTTGGAGAAGAAAGAGAAAAGTGATGAGTGTTTATAGTACAAAAATCTCAAAAAGTAAGTCTGGGCAGACGACCGTTGCGGCTCGCGACACAGACGTTGCGACTCGCGACAGCCAGAGTACTATGCTCTCAAGTGACTTCTTCTCTTTGATCTTCATGTAGTTGTTTCCTCTTCCTTTGTTCGGATCTTCAAAAGTCTTTAGGGTCTTCAAAATGGAGTATTCAAGGTCTTCAAATCTTCAACAATTACTTCATCTCACGGAATCCTTGTTACAAGTGACAAAAGCGATAAAGTCGCTTTTAACTCTAGTAATAGAATTTTAAGGTAAAATAGAGAATCCTAAGCACAAAAGCCTACCAAAATGAATATAAAATATCCCAAAATAATGGTATAATATGGACACATCAGATGCCCAACGGCTCACCTGGTCATTTGGTGCACTAAGCC
>JAULKK010304361.1:0-12343 GCA_032355705.1 Rubia peregrina
GTTGCTACATGGCAACCCTAGTTGCTACAAACTAGCATGCTCATTCTATCAGGATACGCTGAGGTTTTACACCCCTATTAGGGGGCATCTATCATCGCTAACATGAATTATTATTACACGATGATCTAATTAAGGTAGGATCTAACGATCGGAAAGGTACTCTCAATCATAAATGCATGTACACACATCGCCGCTACTCACGAACCTACAATAGGCCTAACCCGACACTCCCATGATTGCAAGGAATTATAGCACGATAGCATGTCACATATGAAACTACGATGCATCATATAATATACATAACACACATCTTACAAGAATATAAAACACAAGTCAAACATGAATATTCATAAACATAAGAAATATGATGATCTAGAATATCACAAAATAATCACCTAGTCATGAATAGAAATAAATCCCCAAGTCATTACACTACTCCTTGGACATTGAACTCTATATAATCGTTGGATTCAATGCCATAGGCATAAACTAAGAAATAGTAAATTGAGAAGAGTTAGTCCCTTTTTCTCTTTACCTACTCTTGAAACTAGAATTGAAATAATGATTTATAGATAAACCATAGTAGACTAGTGCCTCTTTACATAATAGGTGGAAATAGGCCTTCGAAAATCCCAAACAAAAAAGGAAACACTAGCCGCCACATCGGCATTAACCGTGCAATATTAGATGGCTCACGCTGCAGGCCCGTGTGAATGAACACGGGCCCCAGACTGAAGGTGTTCCTCATCCAAACTAATCGTGCAGCCAGTGCTAATTCACGCTGGAAGACGGCTGGAGATTGTTCTTTGCAGTCTAAGCGGCACAACCCGTGTAGAATCTCGCGGGGCACTATCAAGAGTATTATCCTTGGTTTCTCATGTTCCAGCGCACAATAGGGCGCAGGGCGCAGACTGGAGGTTTAGGTCTTAACCATATGGAGGCACGGGTAATGAAAAAGCACACGGCCCACGCCAGGACTTAATCTTAAAAGCTACTTATTTGGCATAGGTCGTGTAAATGCATATGACATGCCAGTCTTCTTTTCCGTCCTGACATTGACTATTTTTCTTCGTTGCATCCCATCCACTACCATGTTTAAGCACGTGGCCTTCGGTTTACTACCATTCTTGTGAATACCCTTCAACTATCTTCTGCAATTCTTGCAAATGACCTTCACTTAGCTACTCCAAAGTGCTTACAAGCGATCTACAAGTACACTCACAAAATAAAATTTAAATGCTCGTAAAGACATAATCTCCATTATATCTAAATAATCTACAAAATGAGGGATTTAGATTTAAAAACTACAACAAATTCCATCTAAACCCATTGTACTTTAAACCCACTCAAACTTAGCAATCTACCACACAAAAGCTACAAAATGATAAGTTAAATACATTAGGAAACACATGATTCTAGTGTCTCATCACGTAGCTTGACTTCTTTAGGAATTTGATAAACATGCCCAAATTTTCTCCCTTTTAGTCTTGTTAGGTCAACTGTGGCTTAACTTCTTTAGTAAATTGACATACATGCACAAAGGTTTAACGTTTAGTTTTGTTAGGTCAGTTGTGGCTTGACTTATTTTATAAATTGACGTGCAAACCAAAAGTTTTAACCTTTATCCTGTTAGGACAACCGTGGCTTGAATTCTTTCGTAAATTGACATATATTCCAAAATATTCGATTTCTAGTCTTGTTAGATCAACTGTGGATTGACTTCTTTTGTAAAGTGAAATATATGCCAAAGGTTTTACCTATACTCATGTAAGATTAACCGTGAATTTCCTTCATTCGTAAATTGACAAATAAACCCAAAGGTTCAATGTGTAGTGTTGTTAGGTCAACCATGAGTTGACATTTTATTTAAATTGACATACAAGCCCAAAGGTTCAATGTTTAGTCTTTCAAGGCCAACCGTGGCTTAAATTTTTCCTAAAATGACATACATGCCCAAAGGTTTAACGTTTAGTCTTGTTTGGTCAACTGTGGCTTGAATGTTTTCGTAAATTGACATGCATGGCAAAAGGTTCAACCTTTACACGCGTTAGGTCAACCGTGGCTTTCTACTTTCATAAATTTACAAACATACCAAATGGTTTTACCTTTTAGTCTTGTTAGATAAATTATGGCTTGACTTATTTCCTGAATTTAAAGATATGCCGAAAGGTTCAATGTGTATTCGTGTTCAGTGTCAGGTAATCCGTAGCTTAATTTCTTTTCTATATTGACATAGGTTCCCAAAGGTTCAATGTTTAGTTTTCTTAGGTCAACCGTGGCTTGACTTCTTTCTTAAATTGACACACATACCCAAAGGTTTAAAGTTTAGTCTTGTTCGGTCAACCGTGGATTAATTTCTTTCGTAAATTAATAAACATACCAAAAGGTTACATTTTAGTGTTGTTACGTAAACCGTGGCTCAATTTTTTTGTGAAGAGACAAAAATATCCAAAAGTTCATTGTTAGTCTTATTAGATCAGCTGTAGCATAACTTCTTCCGTAAATTGACATACGTGACAAAAGGTTCAACCTTTACTCATTTTAAATAAACCATGGCTTGACTCCTTTCATAATTTGACATACATATCAAATGGTCTGACCTTTTAGTCTTGTTAAGGTAGTCGTGTCTTGACTTCTTTCGTAAATTGAGATACATCCCCAAAGGTTTTACTTTTAGTCTTGTTAGGTCAACCGTGGCTTGACTTCTTTGGTAAATTAATAACATGCATAGCAAAAGGTTAGACCTTTTAGTCTTGTTAAGTCAATCATGCTTGAATTTATTCGTAAATTGAATACTTGATCAAAGGTTCGATGTTTAGTCTTGTTAGGTTAATTGTAGATTGACTTCTTTCGTAAACTGGCATACATGCCAAAATGTTCAGGCTTTACTCATGTTAGGTCAACATTGGCTTGAATACTTTCAAAAATTGAGATACATACCAAAAGGTTCAACCTTTAATCTTGATTAAACTTCACACTATTTATCTGATGTTCAATTCATGTGAAATGGAAGCACATGACACAACCACCACCACAATAACATATTACAAACTTACAATACAAACTCTTAAACTAAAATACATTACAGTGATACAAACTATAATTGAAAGTTAATCTTCATTGCATAATCTCTATACGATAGTAATAATAATAGGACGACCAGTAACATGACAAATATATTCATCAATACTTTAAAAGTCCTTTGATAATTCTATTTGTCCTGTGATTACAATTGCACACAAACCATATTTTATGTTATAAATTGATAGTCCCCAAATGAACTATACACCAACTAATCATACTAATAAAATAATAATACTTCGTGAAAGTAAAAGTTACCATTGACGTCCTCATTCGAATTATTTTGGTTCAACAAAATTAATTATATTGAATCCTTTCATATGTGACATAACAATGTCCACTAATGTTAGACATAGCATGAATCGGCCATCTAAAGTGAACAAACATAAATTCATCTGCATACATACGATATCGATCATACTTATTTTTGCTATCACATGGAACAATTGAATGACTGGTGTTGGGCATTCATACTATTTCTTGTGAAAAGAACATTCTTGCCTGGAATCAACCTTAATTTATGCCTAATACCTATCATTATTTATACATGACATTATTTCCCTAAAATATACACTATACACTAGATAACATGCATGTAAGACAATCATATCAATTCATGAAGACATTTAATGTTTCTTTCATTAAAAATAAAGAATTTCACAATTACAATTGAAATGAATATGTAATGGATGAAAAAAACCCTCAATTTTTACCCGGAGATACTCCACCCTCTAGTACATGTGGTAATTTGAAAAGAGCCATTTGATTATACAGTTGAACTGTTAATATGATGTGAATGGAAATTTTTGGGAATGTTTTTAGTGAGATATTTGGAGGAGATGAGAGGTGGAGGAATATTTGGATTGAAAATGAGTCGAGATAAAGTTTGTAGGTATTTTTGTAGAATTGAGACTGCTAAATTTTTTGTTTTCCCACTAATGGAAAATGTGGGGGTTAAAAATTCCGTTTCCCACTACACTTTTGGAATAGCCGATATACCGACATTGATCACGGTATTGGTCATACAAGTGGGTTTTGATGCGGCTTGTGACGGTCCAACAACGTTATATGGTCCAATAAGCTTGCTAAGCTGAAATCGGTAAAGCTTTGGTCGGCTTGTCAATTACATCGACAAGGGTCCTGATGTCACAACTTTGATTATAAAAACGTTCAACCTTTAGTCTTTTTAAGTCAACTGTGGCTTGACTTCTTTCGTCAATTGACATACATACCAAAATGTTTGACCTTTAGTCGTGTAAGGTCAACCGTGGCTTGAGTTTTTTCATAAATAGACATACATACAAAAAGGTTCAACATTTTAATCTTTTTAGGTTAACCGTGGCTTGAATTATTTCTAAAATTGAAGTACATACCAGAATATTTTACCTTTATTTGTGTTAGGTCAACCGTTATCATAAATTGGCAAACATACGAAAAGGTTCAATCTTTAGTCTTGTTATGTCAACTTTTTCTTGACTTCTTTCGTAAATGACACACATGCCAACAGGTTTGACCTTTAGTCTGATTAGGTCAACTGTGGCCTGAATTATTTCTGATTAGTTTGACCTTTAATCGTGTTAGGTCAACCGTGACTTGATTTCTTTCGTAAATTTACATAAATACTAAAAGGTTTGACCTTATATTCTTTTTAGGTCAACCATGGCTTGACTTCTTTCATAAATTGACATACATGCCCAAAATGTTCGACATTAGTTCTTGTTAGATTAATTGTGCCTTAACATGTTTCATATTTTGACATACATACCAAAAGGTTTGACCTTTTTTCTAGTTAGGTCAATCGTGCCTTGACTTCTTTTAAAAATTGACAAACTTGGCCAAATTTTGACATTAGTCTTGTTAGGTCAATCGTGGCTTGACTTCTTTCAAATTTACATAAATGCCAAAAGGTTTGACCTTAAGTCTTGTTAGATAATAACATGGCTTGTTTGTTTCGTAAATCGATATACATTCCCAAACGTTTGACCTTTACTTGTGTTTGGTCAACTCTGGTTTGACTTCTTTCGTACATTGACATACATGCCCAATATTCTTCTTAAGTCAACTGTGGCTTGACTTCTTTCTTCAATTGACATACATGCACAAAGGTTCGACGTTTAATCTTATTAGGTCAACCATGACTTGAATTCTTTTGATAAAGATAAACATACCGTAAGGTTCACCTGTTTAGTCTTGTTAGGTCAACCGTGATTTGAATTATTTAGTAAATTGACAAAAAAAGGCTTGAGGTTTAGTCTTGTTAGATCAACTATGGTTTGTTTTCTTTTGTAAATTGACATACATGCAAAAGATTTCGACCTTTACTCGTGTTAAATCAACCATGGCTTAACTTCTTTTGCAAATTGAAATACATGCCAAAAGGATCGACCTTTAGTCTTGTTAGATCAACTGTATCCTGACCTCTTTTGTGAATTGACATACATGCCCAAAGGTTTGACCTTAACTCGTAATAGGTTCACCGTGACTTGACTTATTTCGTAAATTGACATACATTCCCAAAAGTTTGATTTTTAGTCTTCCTAGGTTAACCATTGTTTGACTTCTTTCTTAAATTGACATACATGCCCAAACGTTCAACGTTTAGTATTATTAGGTCAACAGTTGTTTGACTTCTTTTGTAAATTGACATACATGCCCAAAGGTTTGATGTTTTGTCTAATTAGGTCAACTGTGGTTTGACGTCTTTGACGTACATGCCAAATTTTCAATGTTTACTCATTTTAGGTCAAGTGTGGCTTGACTACTTTTGTAAATTGACATACACACCAAAATGTTTGAACATTTAGTCTTGTTAGGTCAACAGTGGCTTGAATTTTTTCATAAATTGACATACATACAAAATGTTTTACCTTTTAGCCTTGTTAGGTTAACCATGGCTTGGCTTATTTTGTAAATTAACAAACATGGCAAAAGGTTCGATATTTAGCCTTGTCAGGTTAACCGTGGCTTGATATCTTTTTTAAATTTACATGCATGCCAAATGGTTCGACCTTTACTCATGTTAGGTCAAACGTGACTTGAATTCTTTTTTAAATTGATATATATTACAAAAGGTTTGACCCTTACTTGTGTTAGGTCAATCGTCTTGACTTATTTTGTAAGTTGACATACATGCCAAAAGGTTTGACCTTTAGTCTTGTTAGATCAACCGTGGTTTTCCAACTTTTGTAAATTTACATGTATGCCCAAATATTTTACCTTTACTCGTTTAGGTCAACCGCGGCTTAACTTGTTTCGTAAATTGATATACATGTCAAAGGTTTGACGTTTAGTCTTTTTAGGTCAATCGTGGCTTGACTTATTTCTTAAATTGATATACTCATCTAAAGGTTCAAAGTTTAGTCTTGTTACCATGGCTTGACTTCTTTCATAAATTGACATAAATGTCAGATGGTTCGACCTTTACTCGTGTTCTGTCAAACCGTTTCTTGAATACTTTGGTGAATTGACATACATACCAAAAGGTTCGACCTTTAGTCTTGATTAAATTTAACACTATTTATTTGATGTTCAATTCATGTGAAATGGAAGCATAGGAAACAGCCAACGGTACAATAACATATTACAAACTTACAATACAAACTGTTAAACTAAAATACAAAACAATGATATTTGTAGTTGATCTCCATTTCTTAATCTCTGTATTACATTAACAATAATAGGACAACCAAAAACATGACTTGTCCATTCATCTATATGTTGAAAGTCATTTAATAATTCTAATTGTCCTATTCATACAAACCATAGTTTATATTATAAATTGGCACTCCCCAAATGAAATATACACCGATTAATCAAACTAATACAACAATAATACTTTGTGAAAGTAATATATATCATTGATGTCCTCATTCAAATTGTTTTGGTTCAAAAAACAAAATTATATTGCATTTTTCATCTGTGATATAACAATGTCCACTAATGTTAGACCTAACATGGATTGGAATATCTAAAGCAAACAAACACAAGTTCATCTGCATACATGCGATGTCAGTTAAGGCTTATTTTTTTATCACATGGAACAAAAGAATGACCGGCATCAGACAATCATACTATGTTATTTTGAAAATGACATTCTTGCATAGGATTAACCTTAATCTATGCCTAATATTTCTCACTAGTTATACATGAATTTATTTCCATAAAATTTACACTATACACTACTCCATCTGTCCTAGCTGAAGTTGCACTACAATCATTAGTACGTTGTTCAAGAAACATGTTTGACCATTAGACCTTTAGTATTGTTAGGTCAACTGTGACTTGACTCCTTTCTTAACTTGACATACATGCACAGAGGTTCGACATTTAGTCTTGTTAGGTCAACCGTAACTTGAATTCTTTCATAAATTGATAAATATATCAAAATGTTTGACCTTTTAGTATTGCTAGATCAACGGTGGATTGACTTCTCTAATAAATTGACATACATGCCCAAAGATTTGGCCTTTACTCATGTTAGGTCAATTGTGGCTTCACTTCTTTTGTAAATTGACATACTTACCAAAATGTTTGACTTTTACTCGTGTAGATCGACCGTGGCTTGACTTCTTTTTTAAATTGTCAGAAATGCCCAAAGGGTTTACGTTTACTCATCCTAATTCAACCGTACCTCATCTTCAAATATAATGAACCAGATTGACATATTTAAATATTCATTTTATGCGAGGGAAAATAATTATTAATTCCCAGAACATAGTGAGCTTATTCGGTGGGTTATTTTCTTATGCTATTGGACCAAAAACAATGTTGGCCATATTGAATATGGTCAACGTCAGTCATTTTATGTAATTCTATTGGTATAATCGATAGGACGACCAACGCCGCATGACCATGATGAATTTTTTCTCAAAATAGTTCAGACTTAAAATTGTTCATTTTTCCTCAAATTCGAATGGTTTCCCACCCATTCTCATTCCCTCATCCAAAAGGTACGTCTTTTGTGTTTAGGTTCTAAATTCCAACTTGAATTACTTCCCCGTTCTATGTTTTCTTTTGTAAACTGTATTCATAATTTATATTTAATCAAAATTTGTGAACTTCCTTTTATGGTTGTTCTTGAATGATAATATCCATCGATTTGGTTTTTATGTGTATTAGAGTGGTTAGTACATATGATTCTATTTTTAGGATTTCTAGATTATCCGACGTTGGTGCCCAGTCGGTTACTAGTTGGTCTTACTGACTGGTAATCGAAGTAGGCTTTTCATATAGGTCATTCATAGTGGTTTAGGGTTTTATTTTGAATGCAACATCGGTGAGCAGTTGGTTATGGTTTTGTCATTACCAACTTCACACCGACATCGTATGTATGTGTCGGTCATCAATCTATTTATGATTGACATAGCCGCAACGCCGGTCACTTGTTATCAATAAGTTGCAAACTGTGGTCAAGGTTGCATGGTGTCAGTTTCCTTGCAAATCCCAATGACTCGTCGTATTTTTTTTAAAATCAATTACTATAAATATTTCATTTGTCAGCTATGAAATTTAGGAATCATGGCTGACAATAACGGTTCATCTACTTGTGCCCTTATTGAGGTAAGCGATTTATGTTTATTTTCTATACTTATTTTAATATGCTACTTTGGTTCATATCTATAGTTAGTAATAATTTCATTGATCACTATAGATCACGAGAGATCGTGATATAGATTTTGAGCACCATTTCTTTTTCGAGGATAATCTACACTTTAGCTGCACCTTGAAGTAGCAGAACTTTGGGATTCACCCAACAATGGTAAGTCCTACATGTTACACGTGTACTTTAATTTTTGTTACTAATTGTATTTTTCTGATTATAATTCAGAACATCCCCGGGCACATGTTAGAACACCTTTTCAAATGACAAGACCCCCATTATGTTGAGGAGCTATGGAAAATACTGACACATGAACTACTTGGGAAACTGAAATATCAAGGTCCTATCCCCAAAGGGGTTTGGAACGTTTCTTAGTTCCTACAACCTGTTCATTGAGGACACACTCTTCTTTGAGTTATTAGATGGTATTGGGCTCATAGTTCTCAAAGTCATTATTCTTCGTGCTTGAATTTTTAGGAGTTCAAAATTTTGACATTGGATTGTAATAAAAACAAAATTATTGTTTTTGAGAATATTTATTTCATATAATTTAATTGAGATTCTGCACACTAATAATTTTTCTATTATATTCTCAATCATTTGTGTCATTTTTAAACCTTACCATTCAAAACTATATGTTTTAAATTAAATTTAGAGACAAAATTAAATTATACTCGTGTGTTAAAAAATGTTTCAATCATTTCAATCAAACATATAATTTTTTAGACGCCAATTTTTATAAGGTTCGATTTTTTGGATCAATAACTGATACTGGAAATCCATTGCATATAACGTCGATAATACTGACACATGATGCGAATTCGATCATTACTTAGTACATATTTGTGACTTCGCATACATTTCAGTTACATGATTTACTTTAATTTCATAACCTTTTACCTCGGTTAAAAAATCGAGGTAATTAACTTACCTTTTACCTTGGTTATTTTTTAATCGAGATAAAAAAAAGTCTTTTACTTCGTTTTTAAAAAACCGAGGCAAAAGAATCTTTTATCATTTGGCAAAAATATAAGAAATCGAGGTAAAAGGCCCGAAGTAAAAGGTAATATTTCTTGTAGTGTATCAAGTCTTATCATTTGGGTTATATGATATTGTTCATATTATTATGATTTAAGTGTTTTGAACATTAAATCTTTTAAAGTAAAAATTCATGATTGAATGAGTGAATGGAATTTGACTTATGTGTATTATGAATGAGAATTAACTGCATGTTATAATACTAACATAAACAAATTAGTTATTATTTCATTTATCTCATATAATTTCTGGTCTTGTTGCTATTGTTAATTAAATCTTTATTGTTTGTTGGAGCTAATTAATAATATTACCTGTTTGGTTGGCAAATATATTTCTTGGGATTGAGAACATAACTGGTTTTGAATAAACTTGAGAATTTGTGATATTTTTAAAATTCTTTTTACTTGTGGATGTTGTTAGATGAACTATTTTAACAATCTTATTAAGTCCTTATTTTATTATACCTTTTGAAATTAGATAATACAATCTTCCATCCCACCCCAATATTTGTGTATATCGAAATTGGTCCTATTATTGCGCTTATTTGTGAGAATGCAATGTTATTCCCTTGGCTTTGACCCTCACTTGCATAATATATTTTGCATATTTTAGAATTTTAAAGTTTCTTAAATTTCACTTTGAAAAGGCAGAAACAACTGCTTAAGAAGGCCTATGCCATTCCACCACCATGACCACAGGGTCATTGTGTGGGGATGCAATTGGCACATTGTCATCTTCCCTGAATCTGATCACCTAGTCAACACGAACCCTTTATTCTACTAGTTTAGAGGAAATTATTTAGAGGAAATTATTTTGTCAGTGGTGGTGTTGCACATTTCTTACTGCATTCAAAAGAAACTGTCCTTTTTTTCATTGCCTAAGGTTGGCCATGCTTTGTTTTCTACCTCCAATGCAGTATTTTTTTTTATGTTGGAAGCTTCAATTTCTAGCATGTCCTACTTCCACTTTCTTATAGCGTGTCAGTTGCCCGTGAGGCTAGTGTTCCTCGTTCCATTGCTTTAGGTCAAAGCATTCCTCCTTCACTTTTCTTATAATGGGTTACTTATCCTTGACGCGGGTGGATGTGTCCAATTCATAACACATATTTATAAACATTTAGGACTCAACTTACAGGAAAGTAAGCTTTAGTCACACGAATAGTCATCATATTACACTTAGAGGGGTTAGGAGAAAATGACTGTTTCTTATGTCCTAATTTCCCTCTCTAGGATGCTTTGGAAATAAAAGAAGTGAGACGAGTGACCTATTGGTAGCAAGGAGTTAGATTAGTCCTAGGAGTAAAGGCGAAGAAAATAAGTGAAGAAGGAATACGACAATGTATAATTTGCAGCGCGCAAATATTTTTGCAGTCCGCAAAACTCCTTTGCATCTTGCAAAACTTTTGTGGTCCGTTATTGCAATAAGAGCAGATTCCATGTTTCTTGGACTAGATAAGGGACCTAAACTCTTTTGTGAGTCACACATTTGTAGACATTTTTAATATGATTGTAGTATGTTAAATCTATCTTAGGGATGGTTGATTGATGCTTTTCAACTTTAAATTGTGAGATTCATAAAATTCTATCCTTTTTATCTCTTGGGTATTATTCTAGTTCTATAGTTATAAATTTATGATATGATTGATGCATGCTCTAATTTGATTTGATATCGAGGCTGTGTGTATAAATCATTTATTGCTTGATATTGGGATTTAACTATCTATCTCTTTATCTTATTGTAGCAAACTAAGTTCTAGTTTTGAATTGGATTTTTTGTTACGAGTTCTGCGGGAGATTGGATGAATTGTAAGAATGTTTATAACTTGTATAGATGTTAGCAAGGCTATAGTTTCCTTACGTTCATTGCTACTTATAGATTGAATTGATGGCACGATTCGTCTAGTTTATCCAAGAGTAAAGGTTTTCAAGTCACTCTTGGATATAACAGTTCATGTACGTTCTTATTGGATAATTAAAGGCAAGATGTCTGACTACTAATTGGATAAAATACATATTCATTTTCTAAAGCATAGTAAAATACGACACTTGGATATCTAATTCCGTAAGGAATTGGATCACCGTGAATAAGAAGACATGAACCGTTTATTGGGTTTGACAAAATTTTTGGATCCACCTGTTCTGTTGTCTCAAAATTTGAGCATGAAAGTTTCACTTGGGTTTGAGTACAGATGCATTTGTTGAAAACTTTCACCACCCACTCTGGATAACCACCGATGATTGCACCGGTTGTCGTTTGAGTAATGTATATGCAATCCAAAGAGCATGGTTGAGCCGTTCCTGTTTGTTGAGAAAATGTAAAGAAGAAAAGTTTAAAGACATTTTTATATATTTGGACAGAAAACTACTGCTATATGGCATAATTAGCTTACATCAATCTTTCATTGCGGCTAGAGGCCAGTCTGCAATATTGTCTTTCAAGTTAAAATTTATAAATTACACTTTCTTTGTAAAAGGTACATTTCTCATCGGAAAAGAATAAGAGGAAGAAGACGTCATACCTATGCTAACTATTTTTTTTTTTTAAAATTAAACCATCCGAAGATGGGGGAAAATGAATTAGGCCTTCCCAAACCCAATAAAAGACATAAATGAAAGCGAAGTAAAG
>JAULKK010304372.1:0-12341 GCA_032355705.1 Rubia peregrina
AAGCATTGAACTTCACTCCAACAACAAACATTACAATTTTACAAATGAAGTCAAAATATTCCAGCCTTCTCCTTTTGTTCCATTAACTTGAAAAGACAACCTTTTCAGATACACGCAATAAACATTCATGAAATGAGCATGTACATCTAGAAAGAAGGAGGAAAAGAAAAGGATTAGAGGGATCACCAATTGAGTTGGAACAAATTTGTTGGTTTCCCAGAAAGAGCCCAGATGAAGAAAATTGCCCGAAAATATTCAACCCCGAATTCTCCGGTACCTGCATATAGGAAGAGGGACCAGAAGGGAGGTTGGTAATGATATAATATAACGTATACGTCTGCATCCTGTCATTTCCCTATAGTTGGGCAGCCGCAGCATTCTATTATTAGCGAAGCCGCCAAGGCTTTTTGCTGGAACTGGAATCTTGAATATGCAGTGTGAAATTACTCACAACTCCCCCTCACTCTTCATGCGACAGAGGGCTAGAATGGGGATTTACAGGATGTACTTTTGGATGTTTCTCAAGTAGGAAGAAATTTGCATGTTAAGAGAATATGATGTGCAGAAAGTTGTTAATTACAGCTGGGATTAATTGGAATCTTATTTACTCCCTCCGATTTTCTAACATTGGCATACTTTCTTTTTTGAAATTATTTTTTAATATTGTCTCCTTTTCTTTTTTGGCAAATTCCAGGTTGTTTTCATCCAATCAATTTACTTTTTACTCTTTCAATAAATTTTCAACCACTCATTCTACCTTCCTAAATTCTTGTGCCAAAAGCAAATATACCAATATTAAAGAACCGGAGGAAGTATTTATTTTTTTAAACGAAAAACTGGAATCTGGATGCTGATGGAATTATGAAGTTGACAATGTTTGGTGAGCAAACTCAATCGTTGACTTCTACTCTGTCCGTCTCACAATTAATGACATATATATATATATATTCGATTTTCAATGATTATATTTTACCATCAATAACTCTAGTTAAATAAAATTGATATTTAACAAATATATGTTAAGACGAATCTAATAATATCTTACATTATATTTTCATTATAAATATATTAGATTATATTTATAGTCAAATTTTTTTAAATTTAATTTTGAAAAAGTAAACATGTCAGGAACGGAGGGAGTATTAGTTTAATCTAATGTACAGTTGGCGCCAAAATTCTAGACTAGAGAAAAGTCTTGGGAAATCAAGCGTAACATTCTGATTTCATTGAATTGAATGTTTGATGGGGACCAGCTGATGTTTACTTGCCTAATCAGTCAGTTGAAGGTTGTAGTTCAAACTCATGTAATCATGGCAGAGATTGCGAAGATACTCCATCAACATTTTACAAATGAGAGTATATGAAACATAACACAAAACTTTGGTTTACTTCTTGTATTTAACGTAAACCACCTTACATATAGAAGAAAATAAAATCAAGAAAAATGTACAGCAATTAGGACATGGTTGTTCGAGTTGACATGCAGAAGGTTAGGGTGGGTCAATCATTTCAGTTCAAATTGATTTAAAATTTTGGGTTAAGTGGATCGGGACGGTCAATTGATATTTTCGTAAATATGGGTCGGTGTGGGTCGGGATGTGATTGGGTCAAATAAATACCCTATTGACCCAAATGACATTTGATGCTCCTGGCCCAAATAATCATATTTTTCTTGTTGTTGTTGTTGTTAGAGTTAGAGTCTCACATTGGTGGTTGAAAGTCATATAACTCAATATATAAGATAATGACTTCCTCCTACATAGTACCAATTGATTTTATGATAGGGGCTCATGATTCTAATAATTGTTTATATGGCTGATTGTTCTGCAGAATACTTTTAACAATAAGAACTAGGGTACTGAGATGCAGTCACCAACATTGTTTTCAGTCAGTTGATGGCGTTTTTCTCCATGAGTGAGTGTAAATACCTTCAAGTTTAGTCGAGTAATGGTTAATGGCTTGCTTATCGGTTCTTGGCTTCTTGCGAGGCTTATTTTGAAGATGGGTGTACTCGTCGGGTCGATGAGAATGAAAGAAAAAGCCTCGTCCGAGTCTCGTCGGTAAATGGGTTCATTTTCCAGAGATATGTTGGTGGTCCTGTGCATGGAGAAGACTTTTGTCACCAATAATCTCCTCCAAACAAAAGTTTGATTCCACAAATGGGTTCTTCTGAAATAAAGTGTGCTCCCTTTAAGCACCATCCAAACCTGGGATTATCTTTTATGGCAAACGACTTGGGAGTCCCCCTGAACTCTCTCCGTCGTCCTCTTTCAGCCCCTTATCTTTTTTTAACACTTTTGCCCCCCAACTAATAGAACTGCTAAGTCGTGGCCCTCCTGTCCATTCAAAACGTTAACTTCAGTAAAAAAATATCAATTTTGAGGTCAAATTAGTATTTAATAGTTTTCCTTTTTTCTTTATCTATTTACCTTTTCCTCTTCCCTTTTTTTTTTTCTTTTCAGCCCCTTCCCCATCCCGCAACTCAGTCGCCCTACCACCCCACCTTTAATCTTCCCACCACCGACTTCGTCGCTCACCACACCTCACATCTGTTTCAATCCACCCACTGACGACTCTGTCAACCCACCACACCCCACCTCTCTTTCAATCTGCCCACCGCCCAAGGTCTACCAGATTGTGCACCTCGACGTCGCCGCCAAAGAGAATGTGATTGCTCTGGTGCAGGAAACCCTAACTGGAACAAGAAGTTCCTCTTCCGCGTCTCTCTAGCCAACGTCACCATCGGCATCAACATCGAGATTTATGTTCTTAAGAGCCTTAAGGTGTGCCTCGTCGGCACCGCGCGAGCCTCCTCAGCAGCTGTATCGGGAAGTTCACCTCCATCTACATTCACCGGTCTTCCGGAAACTTCCACAACATCCTCAACATCACCGCTACCGTGTGCTATGGCATGAAAAATCTAGGGGAAAAGATGGAGATCTTCTGGAGATCCGGTTCCTCGACGTTGATGCCGACAATTGACATTAATTGAAGAAATTGGTGTGTCTTTCTCTAGTTATTCTGAAACCTGATGAGAAATTGAAGAAATTGACATGAATTTCTAGTGGTGGGGGACGGAGGTGGAGGGAAGCGGTGGTGGGGGTGAGGCGACGGTAGTGGTGGAGGGATGAAGTCAAGAGAGGAGAAGGAGAAGGGGAAGGGGTAAGGGAAAAGGGAAAATGGAAAATGGAAATAAGGAAAATGGAAAAAGGAAAGAAAGGAAAAATGGAAAATTATGATTTTGCCCATAAAATTAATGTTTAGACTTAGAGTTAACGCTTTGATCGGACAGAAGGGTCATGACTGAGCAGTTTTGTTAGTTAAGAGGCCAAAAGTGTTCCAAACAAAATAAGGGGCCAAAAGTGAAGGATGGAGATAGTTCAGGGGTCTCCCAAGTCGTTCGACATATACTTTATGCAAATAGGACAAAATAATTTGAATTGAAGTTTTGTTTGGGTTGTGAAGATGAGGCCGATTTTCTATGGAAATTTCAAGTTAGAAACTCGCCACTCAAAGCTAGAGCATCTCTTCTCGAAGTATGAAAAAGTGTGGACATGAAAAATGGGTCAATTTGGGCTGAGACCATCCCAAACCTTGCTCGACCTAGGCCATATTGTTTTAATCCATATCAACCCAAATGAGACATATCTCGACCTGCCCCAATTGGGATTAGTCAGAATGGGTCGGGTCCAGAGGTTTAAGAAGCCCTGGAGGACAAACATGGTAATGAGATTTGCAGATATATAGATGTTATCTAAAAGTGAATTGTGTTAGCTGATTTGATTAGTGATTTGTATTAACTATATGTGTTGGAATGTTCGTGGTGCAAATAGTAAAGAAAAACAAAAAATGTAAGGATTAATGTGTACATAATAAACGTGGATTACTGGGGATTAAGGAAACAATGGTACATGTGGTCAAGGAGAATGAAGTGTAGGATTCCATGTATGAGGATGGAATATCATTTCAAATGGTGACCTGATCAGGGGAGGTAGAATATGGATGGATGGGAAGCCATAATTATATGAAGTAAATGATATCAGGAAGTATGATTAGTGTATATCTGCAGAAGTAAGACAAAAGGGAACAAAAGTCAAATTTAAATTTACAGTAGCTTATGGTCTGAACAATGCTAATGGGAGACGAAATCTGTGGAAACAACTGGAGATAGAGTAGGAATTAAATATCCCATGGATTGTGATTGGTGATTGGTGATTTTAACACACCACTAAGTCTGGATGATATAATGTGTAGAAATTGTGTTGTCAGTGCAGAAGCCGAGGATTTCCAGGACATCATTATAAAACTGGAACTGTTGGAACTAAAAATGGTTGGATCCAAATATACATGGGATAATCGGAGAGAAGTGGGTGAAATAATTCTAAGCAAGATTGATGGGGCCTTTGATTGGGGCTGTTGTTGCACTTCCCTAATTACAGAGGCAGTGTCGATAGAAGAAAATGAGAGCACCTTTGTGTGATAGACACGGGAAAGTGTTGACGACCAACCACACTATGTGACATAAGTATTAGGATAGGTTTATAAGTCTTCTATTTGATAAAATTTATGATCAAAATATACTACTGGTCATGTAATACAAATATCCCCAAGTGCTAATTTTATATAATTTACTTTCATATTCTTGTATGATTGTAGTTCCTAGACAACCCCCCCCCAAACCTTGTTTTACGACATTAGCTATTCCTGACACGTAATCGGATTGACGACTTGATTGCAACTTTGCATTGTTAACCTTTAAGGTCCTAGCATATCTATGAACGACCCCAGACTTACCACTATATACCCCTTGGTAGTCTAGCAGTAAGAATATGAGCAACTTATAAATCTTATCTTTGATCTTCCAAGCGCTCCACGGGTTAAAATTCCATCTCTCGAAAGGTTGACAATTTTTAATGACCTCGCAGAGTGCAGATTAAATTTTGGCTCCGGTGCCAGGGATTCTAGTTTAAATATTCAACTATTAACTTGCATTGCTAGTTGGTAGAGTAGTTAGTGTTGTTTTTTAAGATTTAGTTTGTTTTTAGTGTTTAGCCTATATGATAGTTACTCCGGTTACTCATAATCTGTTTGCTACTGTGTGTCTTTGGTTTGGTATTGTCTAGTTTATGGTTTATGCTACATACCCTTATAACAAATTTAGGAACTTTACACTGCCTACCGAATAACGGAGGTGGTCGAAGAAGGAGAAGGAGGAGAGTTAGGGTAGATGTTCCACAAGGACCAATTATTGTAGTTGAGCAGACTGTTGAGATGGCGAAGGACAATCGTACACTTAATGAGTTGATGGCTCCGAACTTGGAGAATCAACCCCTGTGCATTGTCTTCCCACCTTTGCCACCAAATGTGACTTTCGAGTTGAAAGAAGCATGATCCAATACATGCCTACCTTCCATAGGATGGAAGATGAATACTGGAACAAGCCCTTGTCGGAGTTTCACCTAGTGTGCACCAATATGAAGCCACCTGGAGTTTCAGAAGAAGATTGCAACCTTAGATAATCACCGTCGAGTGCATCATTTCTTGGATGAACATGAAGCGGAGGTTCCTTGAAAGTACTTTTGGGCTTCCAAGTCCACGGGTTTAAAGAAGCAACTTTCCAACATTTTAAAAATGGCAAACAAGTAACTTTATAAGTATTGGGGGAGGTTTAAGAGATTTTTGGAGAGTTTCCCCTACCATCCTTTCAAGAAGGGTGATTTGGTGTACTACTCCTTTGAAGGCCCTTTTGACGAGAATATGAGAATGGTTAATGCGGCATGCAATGACTCCATAGCCAACAAGAGCCCTAAGGATGCAATGGCATTAATTGAATAAATGGCCAACACTACAAGACAATTTGGTATCTGATCCCGTGTGAAGACATTAAATGATCTCGCTCATTCTCCCAAGTTAGAAGAGCAAGTTCAAGCAATGGCCTCGATGATGAAAGAGTTTATGAAGATGAGAGCTTAACAAGTGAAGGTTTGTGGCATTTGTAGTCTTGATCATCCTACTGACACATATTCGCAAGTGGTTGAAGATTGTAAAGAAGTGAAGGTATTGGACTTTAATGGTGGAAATCAGAAATTTACTAAGGGGCAATAAAAAGGTTCTGAGTGAGCTAAGGTGGAGATAGGAAAGACCCCTACGCAAATTCCTTCAATCCTCCATACCGATATCACCCTAGCTTCTGGTGGTGTGAGGAAAATCAATGGCACAACCAAGGTGCACAACCTCAACCCTACCTAAGGGAAGAAGGGCCTTCCAACAACAACGCCGCTTTTTACAAGTCGGACTGAGAGCAAATCCTTGATTGCAATTGCTCAATTGGGAAAGAAGATCGATGTTTTTGCGGAGCAGACAAGGAGAGATATTAAGGAGCTCGACACTAGATCCTTCTTAAGTATAAAGAATCTCGAAGTACAAGTTGGTCAACTTGCCACTTTGGTGAGCCAACTTGAGGCTAGTGAATACAGCAAGCTACCGTCCCAAACTGAGGTTAATCCATATAATGTGAGTGCCTTAAAGTTGAGAAGCGGGAAGGAGGTAAGCGAGGCCGGGAAAGAGATTGTGCAAGAGAATGACTTGATTGCAGAAGGAAACAAGACTAACCTTGAAGAACAAGAGATGGTTATTTAGGAGGAGCCCTCAAAAGAGCTCCCCACCACTGATGAAAGGGTAATCCCTCTGCCGACGTTTTCTAATGCTCTACCGGGATGGCCAAAGGTGGCAGCCAATGAAGCACAAATTCACAAAGTCTTCGAGAAGGTTGATGTTAGCATTCTGATTCTTGATGTGATTGAGAAAGTTCCATCTTATGCTAAATTTTTTAAAAATGTATGCATTAAAAGAAGGATCAAACCAACTAAGAAAGTAGGTTAATTTAAAAATGGGGAGTTGCCACTTTAGCTCATAAGAGCATACCTAAAAAGTGTGACTACCCCGGAATGTTTTTATCCCTATTTCCTTAGGTGGTAAATTGGTGAAGAATGATATGATTGATTTAGGTGCCTCTATCAGTGTGATCCATTTTAGCCTTTATAATAACCTTGACATTGGTAAGCTTAGGGACACTAGGGTGATTGTCCAACTAGCCGATCATTCCCAAGCTAGCCCTAGAGGTATAGTTAAGAATGTCATGGTTAGGGTAGGCAATTTGGTATTTTCGGCGGACTTCTATGTCCTTGATGTATTGCATGATGGTGCATCCCTAATTTTATTGGGGAGACAGTTCTTAAAAACATCAAGGACCAAAATAGATGTTCATTTGGGAACACTAACCCCAAAATATGATGTTAATAAGGTCGGATTTGAGATTTATAAGTCTAAGAATGATTCCCCTATTTCCCCTCTTATGTGCAATGGTGTATCTTTATATGATGAACTTTTTCAACATGATAACCCTTGCATGATTTATGATGATGAATGTCTTGATGAGTTCCTTGATGATATTGATAAGAGTGATGAGAGAAACCATGTCTTGAGCTTTAATTGTGATAGCAATGTCGATGAGACCTATGCTATGCGCAAGTTTAGTGATGACCTTTATATTGTGGATTGCTTTTCTATGGTCCCTAACATGCAGCGGTCGGTGGAGAATGGTAAGGACTTAAAACCTCCTCGACCACCTCCTAAACCCGAGGATTTGGCTAAATGATCGACATTAGCTAAGGTACATGATTTTGATTTTGATGAGGTATTGCCCAATATAGAAACCTTACTTGTTCTATCTTCCTTGAATGAGAATTTAGATGATGCACATGTTGATAAGTATGATTTGGATATTTTTTGTGAAATTAAGAATGCTTTATTTCCATATGCGAACACTAACGTGTAGCGGAAAAAGAAGCGGACTAAGGAGTTAAAATCTCCTAAACCCCTTCTTACTCCCAAAATCAACAAGAATATATCTACCATTGCGAAGGATGAATGTGTTTGGTATGTGTCTCCTAAGGTAATGAGGAGACCCGTCCATAGGGACGTGGTCATAGATGGTGTTAAGGATGGTGATTCCGATGACCCATCAACCCGTTCTTGTTAGATCTTGAAAATGCACAAAAAATAAGTCGTGAGGACAACAATAAAGAAATGGTGCTTTTATTTTGTTTTAGTAGGTTTTGAAAAAAAATGTGATTTTTGGAATATGTTTGATTTTTGGTGGTGTTTTCAGAGATTATTAGTAATGAGAATTTTGGCTGGAACAGTACTATACTTAGTTTTCGTGTTTTTGGATGCAGGAAAATTTTGTGACGAAGTTTTAAGGAATAAAGCTTGACATGGACTGTGCCAAGCCTTGTGCCAAAGCATGTCGGCACGAGGCTATTTGCATAGCACGTCTCATGCTAAGGTAGGCCAACACGAGGCATTCATGCGGCATGGGCCGTGCTATATAAATGTTGCCCATGCCACCCAGATCAACCAATTAAAATTCATGAGACATTCTATAAATGGTCTCGTTTCTCACTATGTTCTTAACTCATCTTCTTCCCCAAATCCAGTAAAAAAACAAATACCTGACACATCTTCTCCTATTCGAATTTCTTTTATAACTTCCTCAATTTCAACCAAATCTCCTCAAATTTTTCCCAAACTCTTTCTTTCTTGATTCCACACAAACTCCATACCAAATTTCACCCAAAAGTACAAAAATTGAGCCCGTATTTGCAAGAAATTAGTTCGGCCTCTTCTTCACCTTTTTCTCCCAAAAATCAAAGATTTAATCTGTTAGGGTAAGAGTTGTTGCAATCTGTTCTAGGAGTATCCCCACACACTCCAAGAGCACAAATTCATTAGATTTCATCTCCGATCTTCATCAATGTACACGGCCAAAACTTCTTGGAAAATTTTGAAAATTTTGGATGTTTGCAAGTTTAAGACTTCTTGAAAAGGGGCTTGAGTGTGATTACCTATTTTTGTGGGATATTTTGAATTTGGAGTAGTTGTTGAGATTGTTGGACAGTTAGTTGCAGCTTGTTGGTATTGTTCACTATTCTTGTTGTCAGCATGCCACGTAGACAACGGGTCGGTTCTAGCAAGCCGTTTATGGTGTTGTCCATGCTTCTCAAGGAGCATCATGAACGATGGGAGCATATTTTGGAAGGTCCCATCCTAGAGATGAAGTTTTTAGATGAGAGGAATCTCAAGGACCTCAAACTCGACAAACAAGTCAGAGTGCTCCTAAAGAGAAAGGGCTGAAGGACTTCATGATGAAGTTGGCCCCCACTTACACTAGGTACACCCTAGAGTTTTTAGCAACTGTCCGGCCAGGGGTCAACATGTTTGGTGGGAAGATAGCTAGGTTCCATCTAGGTTGATCTATTGGAGCTACAAAGGCGAGAACTAAGCTAGCCTAGATGTTCAGGATTCAGGATCTTACCATACACCCAGATCAGGGTGTGCGTGTAGTAGTAGGAAGACCCCGTGCAAATCAGGGTAATGAGCCGGGAGAGAAGGACCATGTCCATATGGATGACGATCAGGTTCTTGAGCAGCCAACATAGTCACCCCTCGTCGACCACCAACAGTTTTAGCCACCGCTGATATTTGTGCAGCCACCACCTATTGAGCATCAGTTTGGACCACCACCACCTTACCAGGGGCCAATTGAGATTCAGGAGTAGCCTTATCAGTCTACGCGTCATAGAGCTAACTATTTTGGTAAGCCAAGCAGACTTAGAAGCCGTGAAACCCCACCAAGTTCTGAGCCACACAACTATAAGATCTTTATCCCGTTCCATCATGAGGCTCACCCTTGGCAGCATCCGCAATTCAGCCCATTCCAGGAGCACAGTCCACAGGGATACCAATCTGCTTCATCTTATGACATGTGGGCCCAACCATCGAGGCACGAGCTTGATTGGATGCAGGCTTGGGAAAACTCCATCTTTAGGGTTTGACAAGATGTTAGCCAGCTTCGTGCACAACTTGACTATCATCAGGGTGAGACTGCGTACAGGTTTGATCGGGTGGATGATCAGTTGCAGTACTTGAGGATGGACATGGGGTTGCTCCACCATGATATGTAGGAGATCACTGATAGGCTGGGGACAACAAGAATTGGGAATGGGCACCCACATCAGGAGCCGCATGGGCAGGTGCGTGAAGCTAGACGTGGTGGGCGGCATTGAGGATTCATGGTGTTTCTGACCTTTTTCTTACCTTGGTTACATGCATTGGGGACATTCCTTGAACTAAGTATGAGGGATAGGTTGGAATACCTCTATATAGGTGGCATATCCTTTGTTTTCATCTTTTATGTCCTTATCTGCTTGTGATTGTTTTGGATGTTGTGATGACTAATTTCCTTTTTTTTCCCTCATTTTAATTTTTGAAAACTTAATTTGTTAGTTTTTAAAAACTTGTTTTTTGGTGTGAGGGAACCTTTTGTAGTTGTTGGGATGTTGGATTACTTTTGGTGGTGTTAGTTTCTTTTTCTTTAATCATCTTAATGCATTTTTAAGGTTGAATGTATTTGTTAACTTATCCTTGCACGCTACTTTTCTCTTGGATCTTTGCTCATTTTTGTTTACTCGAGAACGAGTAAAGGTTTAAGTGTGGGGGATTGATCTGCACCTAAAAGGATGTGTTAACCAATGCATTTCACATTTCTTATTATGTTTTAGTTGGTTGATCGCTATGTTTAGTCAGATTTACATTACAAGAGGTTTAGATAGCCATTGTTGGTTTTCTTGTCTAAATCCTTAGTTTTGTAGACTTATTTAAACCTAATGGATGTTATGTCCTTACGAGCATCTAGATCTTATTTGTGAGCTTATTTTTTAGATTGCTGGTACGCACTTTAGCGTAGATTGTTGAAGGTCATTCACAAGGATGGTAGTAGATAGTAGAAGGCCATTCACAAGCATGGTAGTAGACACAAGGTCACAAGTCAAAACATGGTAGTAGATGGAATCAAGCTTAGAAGGGAGATGATTCGAAGTTCAACAAGTGAAGATCTGGTACGGACCGTGCAATACAGCACAGAACGGTGCCAAATTATTAGTATTCACTTTCAATTAAATGCATGATTAATACGCTATGTTGGTATCAACCTTAGTCTACTTTAATTGTATGGTGAACTATTGTTATCCCTTAGGGAGTGTTGGCTAGGATAATTGGGGAAGTGAGAAGTCAGCGGCTGTATGCGTGTATACATATGGGTCGTGAGCACCGCTTCGATGACCGTATGCTAATTAGACTGACTACTGGCAAGTGAATAACTGGACAGTAGCGCGATAGAAGGACATGATAGTAGTAGCAACTAAGGTTAGTGTAATTAGACCTATGTTGTTGCAACCTTAGAGCCACCAAAAGGTGCCATCCCTTTGCCTCTGTAGGCCTAGGTAGAAGCATTCATAGTAGAGTGCCCGAGATGTAATTCTTTATGAGGAATGAATAGAACTACACAGCAGCGGAGCCATTATTACACTTTCCTAATTACGGAGGCCGTGTCGATAGAAGAAAATGAGAGCATATTTATGTTACAGACAAGGAGAAGTGTTAACTATTGATCATACTATGTGACATAAATATTAGGATAGGTTTATACATCTTGTATTTGATTGAATCTAGGATCAAAATATACTACCGGTCATGTAACGCAAATATCCGCAAGTGCTAGTTTTATATAGTTTACTTTCTTATTCTTGTATGCTTATAGTTGCTAGACAACCCCCCAATCTTATTTTGTGACATTAGCTATTCTTGACACATGATCGGATTGACGATCCGATTGCGGCTTTGCGTAGTTAACCTTTAAAGTTCTAGCATCACTATGGACGACCCCGGACTTGCCACTATTTACTCCTTGGTAGTTTAGTAGTAAGAATGAGAGCAACTTATAAATCTTATCTTTGAACCCTTAAGGACCCAATCTTATTTTGTGACATTAGCTATTCTTGACACATGATCGGATTGACGATCCGATTGCGGCTTTACGTAGTTAACCTTTAAAGTTCTAGCATCGCTATGGACGACCCCGGACTTGCCACTATTTACTCCTTGGTAGTTTAGTAGTAAGAATGGGAGCAACTTATAAATCTTATCTTTGATCTCCCAAGGGCTCCTTGGGTTAAAATTTCATCTCCCGAAAGGCTCACAGTTTTTAACTATCCCACGGAGTGCAGATTACTTTCCAAAAATTAAAGGAAGAAAATGATTTCTGGAAACAAAAATCAAGAATAAACTGGTTAAAGGAAGGAGACCTTAACACAAAGTCTTTTCATCTAAACTAGTTAGGTAACACCGCGCGTTGCGCGGTGAATTACATAACAAATTGTATTAACGATTTTATGATATTAAACACTGCAGTACATGATCAAATATATAGTAATTCATATTTC
>JAULKK010304382.1:0-10675 GCA_032355705.1 Rubia peregrina
AACATGGTAAGTTTTCTTCTTTACCATAAGTTCACAAATTGCCAATCAATTAATCCATGAGATCATACATGACTTTAAAATCTCCCCTTTGGTATTTTGTAGACCCAACCATTTTTGGATTAAGTAATCCGGAAGAAAAACTTTCAATCAACATTACCAAACTACTTCTATGTGGTCTGCCAGCCGACCACATGTCTTCTATGGTCAATACCAGGTGAAATCTATATCCGGACCCCTGGTCCTCTTCCAGGTAACATTGCTATTTTTGCATTTGCAATATTAACTTCAATTTCTTAGTAATCGCATTAATTACTTTTTGTAAGCCTTACTCTTTTTAGTTGTCAGTTGTGGTCATGTGAGAGAATACCGACCATTCGTCCAGTTGGACGGTTGCCACTGACCAACAATATGCGTGCAGTTGGGTCCAGGTTCGTACTAACTACCTAAAACAACATAACATGCACTATCTTTCCCTAACAAGCGATATGTTATGTTCATCTCGATGCTCTGAGCAAGTGGAGAGCCCGATTTGACCTATCAAGATCACCAATGCATGTGATCAGTGTGTACCGTGACCAGCTAACAACTCTCGAGGACAGTCAGGTAAAACAATGATTGTTGGGTTCCCATTTTCTACTTTGTAATCAAAATCAATTAATAATCCGATTATTTAACAATTCTTCCTATTTTCTTAGTTCATCTGGCAGCCATACACTGAGCATCTACTGCAACATCTACCGCCATACTGTACAGCTGGTAGGAACAACTGGCTTTTGACTATCAACCTCATCTGCTGGCACATGGTCGAGGGTCACCATGTTCACCGCGTACTCATGCATTTCGGCTACATCCAACCAATACTTGTGCAGTTAGTGTCGAAAGAGGACCATGATAAACTGCATTCAAGGGATCGAAGGGGGAGGTCAGATGCGGATTGGCGAACTATCCTGCGCACACATGTTCACTCATGGGAGCAGCAATATAACTTCGTAGGCCCGATCCACAGACCAACAGATCTATACAGACCAGGAAGGGTATACATGGAGTGGTATCTCTGTACCACAGTGAAATTCATTGATCGGCCAGGAAGGCGCCAAACTGTAACGGAGGGGTTTCACGGAGATGGGGAAACCTTGGAGTACATGGTATTCATTAGTATTGTCTAATAAAATTGTATTAATACAGACAATTTCAACAATTCGTTGAATACAACATGTTTAAGGATTTGTTGTACAGAGTCCGGCTCAGGCACAAAGTTAATTTGGACGCATGTCCACCACCCTACGCAGACATCATCCGGGACACCCTTAAAGATGTCACAGGTGCCTTAGCATATGTGCATGACCCTTTCACAGTGCGTTAGTATAAGCCACACGTGCACGCTGAGGGACCTCCACCAGGTGTCAGGTACAATGAAATCAGAAGCCAACATCCAACTCCTCAGGGAAGACAAGGTGGCCGCCGACGTCGCCCTACAGGACTTACTCCAGACATTGGTCCCTCTCAGTCCAGACCTTCTCCTGCAAGTCCAGCCTACGAAGGACCATTAGATGCTGGACCTTCGCACTGCACCGCTTCACCGATTCATTCTATTGTGTACCACATCCCATCTGGTACTCATGCTCGTTTGTCTCTAACTGCTCCGCTCCAAACAACTAGTGGTGCTCCAGTTCAACATCAATCCAGTACTGTCAAAGCCAAGATGGATATGGATGAGGACTTCACGGAGGAAACGCCGGATGAAAACTTAGCAGCATCTACCCATTCACCTGTTAGAAGACGCACATCCCGCACAATAAGCCCGCTACCATGTGGAACGGAATGAAAACTTTGCGGAGGCTGTCATTAGTACAGTTGAAGCGGGTTCAATTATCATTGTATTAATAATACCTATATGATTAATTCATAAATAATTTGATTTCTTACAATATGGAGCAATATATAATTTTCTCCCACACACATTATGCTCCCAAAATTTTCTCTCATTCTCTCCTCTAAATTCAAAATACAAAAAAAACATTAAATAAAAATTCCTCATGATCTCCATTTTTTTAAAACCTTTGCATATAATTAAATAGAAAAAAATGGAAAATATCATCCCACATGGGCCCTCTCCATTTCTCGTTATTCTAAACAAACAGCTATTTTTATTTAAATTTTTTGGCCCATCAGTGCGCATTTTCGAAACGCGCCCTCTACATTTTTCTTTTAAAAACAAGAAAATTAAATCCCCCATGAGGGCACATTTCAAAAATGCGCCCTCTTAATTTTCCCTTTTTTAAAACAACTTCCGAGCTAACTCAAATTTTAAAAAGAAACAATAAATAAATCCTCATGAGGGTGCATTTCAAAAATGCACCCTCTATATTTTTCCTATTTTAAAACAACTTCCGAGCTGCCTCAATTTTACAAACAAATAAAAATTAGATTCTCATGAGGGCGCATTTGTATTTTTCTTTAAACTACGTCTGAGGTGACTCAAATTTTAAAAACCAAGAAAAAATTAAATCCTCATGAGGGTGCATTTTTTAAATGCGCCCTCTATATTTTTCTTTTTTTAAAACCAACTTCCGGGCAGACTAATATTATACAAACAAATAAAAATAAATCCCCCTTGAGGACGCATTCTTAAAATGCATCCTCCCCCTTGTTTTCCAACTTTTCCCCAAAAACCTATTCGGCATCCATATTCACCCAACCCACCCCCTTCCAAGCAAGAACTCCATTGGCGCCACTACCTTTTTCACTGTAAGTTCATCTTGTACACCCACCACAACTCACTAAGCAGGCCCGGCCCACACCTTGAGGCATATGAAGCCTTTGCTTCAGGCCCAAATTTTTTTCACAATTTAGGGGCCCATTTTTCTTTAAAAAACTCTCATTTATATAATAATAAATGCAAATAAAATAAAAGGAAAGTGAATGTTTCAGGCCTAATTTTTTTTATCATATATGAGGCCCCTTTGACACCATTTGCTTCAGGCCCAAAAAATCTTAGGGCCGGCCCTGTCACTAAGACATCTTCATAGGCAAGATAAGGTTTCCTCTTGACACGTGCGTTAGATCGCATTTCTGGAGGGGTTTACCTTTGTCGTCAAACATAAGGTAGGAATGACAAACCGCGTCGCCGACGCACTGAGCCGTCGCTCAGTTTTGTTGGCCACCATGAGGGTTGAGGTACCAGGATTCGACTCTTTTCGTAATTTTTTTGCGACTGACCCTTACTTCTATGTGGTGCTTTGAGATGTCCAACAGGGTAAGAAGACGGACCATCTGCTCCACAAAAGCTTTCTCTTTCGTGGGAACCAGTTGTGTGTTCTGGAATGCGGCCACCGTGCGCAGATCATATAGGAGCTGCATGGTGAGGGTCACGTGGGGAGAGACAAGACCCTACAACTCGTCCAAGCCTCTTATTTCTAGCTGGGAATGCGAAGTGAGATTGAAAGTTTGTGCAAAGGTGCCGGGTTTGCCAGATGTCGAAGGGAGGTGCCACCAACACCGGTCTCTACATGCCACTACCAGTTCTATCATGACCTTGGGTGGACGTTAGCATGGACTTCATGTTAGGGTTACCTCGTACTCAACGAGGTCACGATTCCATATTCGTCGTTTTAGATCGTTTCTCCATGATGGTCTGTTTCATTCCATGCAAGAAGACTTTGGACACGGTTAACGTAGCTCAGTTTTTCTTCCGGGATATGTACCGCCTCAATGGTCTGCCAACCTCCATCGTTTCCAACCGTGACACCCAGTTCTTCAAGTCACTTTTTGCGCAGCTTGTGGAAGATGGTGAATACACTCAGCTTAACTTTAATAGCGCCTATCACCCTCAGACCGATGGAGTTCTTGCTTGGATGGGGTGTGCTGACCAATTTTGGATGCTGGATAGGGTTTGACCTGAATCTGGAAACAAAGGGGAGAGGACGAATTACCATAATTCGTCCTCAGGTGGGGGTTTTATTTTTCTGTTTATGCGTGGGTTTTTGTTATCGGAATGAAAAAAAAAGAAATGAAAAATGAGAGAACGCATTATGGAAATGCATCATCTACCCGGAATTTTGTTTTAATTTATTTATGCAGCCCGAATTTATTTTCTTGAAAATTTAGAGGACGCATTATGGAAATGCATCCTCTACCTGGAATTTTGTTTTTAATTTATTTATACAGGCCAAATTTATTTTCATGACAGTCTTGAAAAAATAGAGGAAGCGTTATGGAAATGCGTCATCTATGTGAAATACTTTTTCATTTATTTATTAATGCTTGCCGAGTTTATTTTGAAAGAAAAAAGTGAAAAATGATAGGACGCATTTCCATAATGCGTCCTTTACTTGGAATAATCATTTATTTATTTATCAATGCTAGACAAATTTATTTTTTTGAAAAAAATGAATAAATGATAGGACGCATTTCCATAATGCGTCCTATAGATTAATTTTTTATTTTATTTTTTAATGCTGCCTGAATTTATTTTGAAGGAAGGAATGAAAAAATTATAGGACGCAATTTTATGTCGCGTCCGCTACTTGAATTAATTTTCTTTTTGTAATTGATGTTGGTCGAATTTATTTTTGAGGAAAAAGTGAAAAAATGAGAGGACGGATTATGAAAATATCGTGTCCGATACAACATGAATTGTAAATGTAGAAATAAATGTAGAGGACGCATTCTTCGAATGCATATTGTTAGTGTTTCCAAAAAAAATTATAAATGAAAAGGGTGCATTCTCAAGATGCATCCTCTAATTTTAATTATAATTTATTTTATTTAATTCATTCATATGTATATTTGTATGTACATGTATATATTTTCCTTTGGACGAAATTTGATACATATATTTTGTGAACGAAATTTATGTGAACAAAATTTGGATGAACGAAATTTGTGTGAACGAAATGTAATACATATATATTGAATGTTCATTTAATTTACGGACGATAATAATAACAAAATATTAATAAATTCCTAAATGGTTTGGTAGAAATGTAAGTGTTAGTAATACAACGTTAGTTGGACGCGTCTGGAATGTACTAATGATGCCCGCCACAAAGTTTCCACCTGTTCCACATAAAGGCAGTAGGATGGTCCGGGATGTGTGTCTTTGTACATGCGGATGAGTGGACGTTGCTAACTCTTCATCTTGAATTCCCTCATTGAATCCTCGTCCATTTTCTCTCCAGCTTCTTCATTGAAATGATGTTGTAGTTAAGGACCACTGGTTGCGTCGAACGGAGCAGTCAAGGACAAATGTGCATGACCACTACCTGGAGTAAGGTATGCAATAGAAGGAACTGGTGAAGTGGTGTAGTGTATGGTCCAGCATCCGATGGTCCTTCGTATGCTGGACTTGCATGTGATGGTTTGACTTGAGAGGATCCAATGTCAGGAGTAGGTCCTGTACGGCGCCATCTTCGACCACCTTGTCTAGAAGGTCGATCTGAACGGTGGCTGCTGATGTCATTGTACCTGACACTGGGGGGAGGTCACTCAAGGTGCACATGTGGCTGATTGTAACGCACTCTGAAGGGCTCCTGCACACATTCTAGGAGAAGTTTGACATCTTCATGTAAGTTCCTGATAACCTCCGAGTAAGGTGGGGGACATGCCTCCACATTAATCTCGGAGTTGAGTTACATCCTGGACATAATCTCCATCTGCATATAGGAGATGAACATGTTAGATAAAATGAAATTCAGAAATGTACGATATTAATTAAAAGTTATCGGACTAATAAATACCATGTACTCCATGGTTGCCCCATCTCCATGAAACCCCTCTGTAACCGTTTTGGGCCGTCTTGGCCTCTCAATCAGTTTCACGGTGCTACGGAGGTACCACTCTATGTATTCCCGATCCAGTGTATATGGATCTGCTGGTCCAAGTATCGGTGCTACGTAGGACCCCCGCTGCTCCTACGCATGAATATGCATATTCAGTTCAATGCGCCAATCCACATTTAACCTCCCCCGACGGTCTCGTGAGTGTGAAAGTTTTTGTTCCTCCTTCGACAACAATTGCCCAGGTATTGGTTGGATCAAACTGAAATACCTGAGCACACAGTGAACATGATGTCCATCTGATCCCTTATCATTCTCTCTGCAAATTGGCCACGTCTCCTATTATAAAATTTCTCAATATCGGGGACCAATCTCCAGTCTGCGGCTTCATACAATGAAGGATCTCTAATGGGCATAAAAATGGCATTGTATTGCGATACAAAGGTAGCCGTGTGATATTCCTTATCACAAAGGGTCAAGGGATCGTCACTCATTTTCCTGCAAATGGCCAAGGCATGGGAACAAGGCAGCCTGAAATTTACCACTCTCGACGGCTACACTGTTTCTTTGAGTATTTCACAGTGTAGTGTCGTTCACCCACGCTACCATCTAAGGCCCTTGTCTGAACTATGTAGATATGAAAATTACGATTGTACACGCTGACAACATGTCCCTGCCCCCAGATGTCATTATTCTCGAATTTCTTCCAAATATTTCTTGGCAAAACAGAACTGCAAAATAACAACAATATAGAACCGTTTACTTCCTGTTCGAACACATATGTAGATAAACGTGCGTAACATAAAAGTACCTCCAGTTAGTCTATTCCGTTAACCTTTGTGCAAACATTTCAACTGTTGTTTCAAAAGTTGTGTTAATACAGGCAGTAATCAGTAGATGTCTAGCCCGCCTTAAACAATTGTTATAGCTCTCCGACGTGTTGGTCGTAAGAATACCCCACCAGCAATTTTCTCCTCCAACTCCGCCTTGAACCTTCGCCACTTCCATTCCAGTCTAGCACTACCAAGCTGCCAGACTCTTCATATGTGCATTTTTGAACTTCCTATTTGCCGCACTTAGGAAGTTAGCCTGAAAATGCCTCAGACAGAAATGATGGTACCTTGCCGGATCCATCCATCCATCCATTCATGTTTTCCATTGCATTCAAGATCCCCGAATGACAATCACATATAACATATATGGACCTGGAATCATTACCCACTACATGTTGTCGCAACTTGACCATGAACCATTCCCCGCTCTCATGTGTCCCAGCATCCACTATAGCATATGCCATAGGCAAAACGTAATCATTCGCACTGTGAATAACAACAACTAACATCGTGGAGATGTATGTATCTTTTAGAAAATTACCATCAACACTGATCATAGGTCTGCACTAGCGAAAGGCTTCGATAGCCTGACCAAATGACCAAAACACAAACTTGAACTTCCTAAACCCGTGACCATGTACTCTATCATGTACATTTGGCCAATCAACAACTGTTGTAGGATTCACTCTTACTAGCTCATTCATAAACATGGGAAGTCTCTCGAAGGATTCCTCCCAGGTTCTGAAGGCCTAATCAATAGCCATCTGGTGACTGTACCATGTCTTTTTTTGTAGGAAATGGTAACATTTAACTCCTTCTGTATATGCTCTATGACATCGCTGACCCTGAAAGAGGGGTTGTTCTCTACCTGATATCGGATAGAGTGAGTGATCATCAATGATGCTACATTTGTGTTACCATCCGATCAGACGACACCAATAAAATAATGACTACTTACCCATTTGGTGATCTCCCACATCCCGTGGCAGGAATTCATGATGGCTCTGACAATCCAACAACAATTGCCCTTTCCGTCCACAACTTCCATGTATGTCGCGTACTACGTATGTGGCTTTCTCTCAACAATCCGGTGTTCCCTGTTCATCTTTGAACTCCACCTAGATATTGCCTGCAACAATTCCGGCTTGGTCCGAAATCTCATACCCAAATCAACTTCCCCGGTCTCTTGAGTGTAATTAGGAAGTATTCTGCCACAATCAGTCGGGTTATACCCAACTTTATCAGGACCCCCATAATCCCTAAATAATGCCATGGTATTAGGATTCCACACTTGATGGAATGCAGTGGGAACACCGGGCGTGTACACAGGTGAGCGATCATCATCCCCTGGATTCGAATTAGTTGAAAAATAATGATCATCTTCGTTATCTGCTACAAATCCCCCACCCTCGGAATCCTCTCCTTCTACATTAGTACTGGCAGCACCAAGGTCGCCACCGGCACGACCTAACCCATGCTCACCAATTTCATCGACGTAATCAACATCAAAGACATTGAATTCTTGATGATAACCACCAAGCGGACCAACACTTGTGGGTGGCTGAGAGCAACCTGGAAAGACATAAGATGTAGGTTGACTCGACTCACTAACACCATGAGATTCTCTGAAACCTAGGCAATACTCAGGTGTTAGAAAAAGAGGGCATGTTGCTGAGGTATAGTTCTGAACATTTCTCAACAATGACATGAATGTGCCTCGGCAAACATCACCCAGATGTTCAAAGTTGGTCTCAATCCTCCCCAACTTAATATAAAGATCTGCAGACGATAGAGACATTCCATCAACGGTATCGAATAAGGTCTCCATCGACTCATCATCTTCCACTTCATAACATCGATAATACACAGACGGCTTAGCATTCAACAACATTAGTTAAGCGGAGGTTAAGCCACTCTCAATTGGTTGATTTAATCGTGAGACGGCTTGGCATTGAATGTGAAGGGTTTCTTCTAAGAATATTTTTATCTTTGTCGTGAGAAGAATGATTCAACACAAACATTTACATTCAACACAAACATTTACATTCAACAACATCAGTTCATTAATTTCCATAACAACTTCCAAACCATTCACATCATTTCGGAAAAGACAATACTTATGCTACGATAATATCAAATACAAAATATTTCAGATTTTATCCATTAAAAACAATCCAAGTTTTTGCACTCATTCTTTTTAACAAAAAATATATTTCCTCACAACATCCTGACAAATTGCACTAAAAACATTGTCGTTCTTCCAACTATTTTTTTAAAAGTCCAATAAAGGTCACAAAACGTGTACAATGTATTTCATAAATGTCTCTTCACATATTTTTGTTGTTCATACAATTTATTGCTAAAAAGATTCAACATTTATCACTGCCACAAAAGAAAATTTTCAATCCATCTCATTCAATAAATAAAAGTATTCCAAAATTTTCTCGACAAAAAAATCCTTCTACAAACAATGTATTGCAAATCAGAAAGAATACCAAAAAAAGAAGAAGAAAAATCTCTGGAGTGGCATGTGCAGTCACGCTCGGCTGGAATAGGTAGCGTATGAAGGCCACACGTGGCTTCCTAATCGACGCGTGAGCTCGACGTGCTGGAAAAAAAACACAGTCTCGCCGAGACAATCAAGCCCAAGAACCAAAAGGAATAAAACAGCCCAGTAAATTAGTCACTCAAAGGTACCAAATCAAGCAAAAAAGATTAATTAACCAAGAAATAACCGGGGAACACAAACTTACCCCGGCCTTCTCTCCGGCGGAATTCATGCAACTGAAATTTGCGCAACCAAATTCAAGTGCCTCACTTACGGTTGAAAGCTGGACCTGGCGGGATCTAGAAGAAGACATGCGAATGACGAACATGACAACGGAGTAGCGAAGGGAAAGGCGATGACGAAGGGGGGAAATGAAGGAAAGGAACGAAGAGCAGGAGAAATGAAGCGGAATAAACTGAAGCAGCCTATGAGGGCCAGAAAATGGGTTTAACTGATGACGCATTTCGATAATGCATCTTCTTCTTTCCTCGGGTCAATAAAACACAGGAACTAGCTCAGACATTTGACAGAGAGCGCATTTCGGAAATGCCACTCTTGCATGGTCAAAGTAAAACAAAATAAAAATCCGATCAATGAAGCTGGTAGGAAGAAAACAAAAAAGGCAAGTAGAGGACACATTTCGTAAATACGTCCTCCCCATTTGATTCCAACCCACGGTACTGTAGCACCAATCTTGGGATTTTCTCTATCGTATGTACTATGACGAAAATGTGCACCTGAAATCTTCTCACTGAAGAACGCAATAGGACGATTACGTTGACTTGAAACAGCACCAATACCCATCTTGGAGGCATCACAATGCAACTCAAAGACCATGGTAAAGTAAAGAAGAGCTAAGATTAGGGCAGAGCTGAGTTTCTCTTTGATGATTTGAAAGTGGTTGTGGCAGCAAGTGTTCAAAAAAAGTTCCATCGCAAATGCAATTCATGAAGGGGGCCATAACAGCGCTGAAGTGCGGAATGAAACGCTAGTAGAAAGAGGCCAAACCCTGAAATCTGTGAGTTTTGGGATGCTTGTTGGTTGTGACCAAGTTTGGATGGAAAAAACTTTGTCCGGGTTGACGGTGAGACAGTTAGCAGAGCCGGATCCGCGCACAGGCTCATACTTTCGCGTAAAAATCCCTTGGACACTTCCTCGACTTGTTTACGTAGTTCTTCATTCTCACTAGGGCTCATGCAATAGTGTGGTCGATTAGGAAGAGCAGTGTCCGGTATGAATTTGATGTGATGTTGAATGTCACGTAAATGAGGTAATCCAGGTGGAAGATCTTCGGGGAAAATGGAAAATTCGTGGAGAATAGAAGCAACCTCAGGCTAAACCTGATGGTCGACCAGTGAAGAGGGAAGAGTTGTGATTGCGGCTTTGAATGGAATCTTATGTATTAATAACATTGGGCTTGATGTTGTAGACGATGGCAGTGGTGCAGGCAGTGGCAGAACTAGATCCAACTTTGGGGGAGGGGGCAGATCTTGAGAGGCAAGGAAGGATGGAGTTCA
>JAULKK010304392.1:0-12340 GCA_032355705.1 Rubia peregrina
CCTTCTCACTCTCTAATTTAAAAAATGTCATCCTTATCTCACGTGTACCTCTTTTTGAATCACATTTTTTCCTGAAAATAATGATCCATAGTACATTACCTCACCCATAGGATTCATTTAGCTCATTTAAATATCTCAAAAACACTCCTTTTCATTTCTCCTTGGTGAATCTCAAAATTTTGAGCCATTTTTCTGAAAAATTAGCATTTTCCTTCTTCTTATGTGGATTCTTCATCTCTTGGATTCAAATTCCTGGTAATACTTTGTGCTATATGTTTACTTGGTTTTTTAGCATGATGGTGATGTGATGAGGAACTTTATACTTGAAAAATGTTTAAGTTGTTTTTGGGAGAAAGTTGTGTTATTTGAATGATCTTGTGTTAAACTAAGTGTGGGGGTAGGTGTATTATCCTTTTGCTTTGATGGTATGATCTTCATTGATTGTGATGATTTAAGAGGGATGATTCTTGATTGCATGATATTATTGATGGGATGCTATGATTATTCATGGGTTGATTGTATAGATAGAATGTTTCTTGTTTAAATAGCTCTTTTGTGAAGATAGCATGATTTGGAATGTTGTGGCTATTTAGGAAGAAGTGTTATTTTTGAATAAGTCTTGATGCATAGCTTTGATTATCCTTTCATTATCACCTTTTTTTCTTGATGTGAATAGGTTGGCTCCAAAAATACCTAGGTCGGAGAAAAGCTCATCTTCGAGGGGTGATAAAGGGAAGAAGTCGACCAAGGTTGTGAAACAAGGGCCGAAAATACCCTTTCTCCTAACCCTGCTAGTACGGTTGATGAATTCATGGGTTTAACCAGCATTTTCAGGAGTTTGGTCTGGAGGTGGAGGTACCTAAGAAGCCCAAAGTGCACCATCTTGGAAACAAAGTTTGCTTGCAAGGTAACTTTGGAAGCTCTAGGCCTACTCGAGCCAGTGACATACTTTCTTAGTAGGATGGGCCTAGAGAGCTTCTTGGAAAAGCACTTGAAGACCTATATTCGGTGGAGTTTGGAATTCATGGAAACTTTAGAGCAAGTGAAGGATAGTGAGAGGAGAAGACTCATCCGATTTCACTTGGATAAAATGGAGTATACTATGTCTCATGAGGATACTATGTCTCGGGTGAAGATACAGGAAACAGGTTCTGAGGACACACCGACAAGATCTTCCATTTTCTTTGAGCAATTTTTAAAGAATTACTTTGGGTGCCGAGAGGAAGCATCTTTACAAGAGCACATGATCGTCCACCCGGTGATGAGATATGTTCAACGATTATTGTCCATGGGTGTATTCTATCATAGAGATATCTCACAGTGTCCCGATTTGGACGTCTAAGTCCTTTAGTCGATGACTCCGGAGGGGAATTTCTACCCCAACATAGAGGGAGCTTTTGTGGAGGATTTTATTTCCATGGGAGAAAATAAGGGTGGAAAGATCTCTATAGGCAGCATGGTTGGACTTCTAGCTCAGTATTTTGGACATCTGGCTCCATCTTTGTTCGCGGTGGTGAATTTGGGTCGTTTGGTGATGTGGTATACAATGGAAAAACTTGTGAGAAAGTCTATGGTAGCCGGTAGACGACCGCTTCGTATAGTTGTATGGCTGTTCCATGGTGTACAATTTTATGATTCTCTCTCAGGATACACTGTTGGATAATTTATTCCTAGCTCTAGATTCGAGCTTTTAGAAGGATTTCTACCAAACCCTATCAAACTCATACATAAATGTCAAGGAAAATGATGGCGAGATTCCATCTAGGGCACCCTCTAGCCGCACTCACCTACCCGTGGACATCCTTGACTAATTCCATATTTTGGGGAGCAACTCTCTAGTTCTACCCAACTTGTGCGGGATATTGGTGAAGTGGTAGGCATGATGAGATTACGGTTGGAGGATTTTGGGACTTGGCTAGGATCTATGGAGGACACCATGCACACTTGGAGGTTTAGGCTAGATTCCAACTAGCGGGAGATGATGGAGGAGTTCACCATTGTAGATGATATGTCAGATTCCCAAGAAGAGGCCATCGAGAAAGTGCTTGAGAGTTTAAAGGCTTCACATTTTGAAGCTTTATGGTTTTCGGGATGTCATTCCGATCGAGAGGCAAGAGATGCGTCATAAACAAAGACAGAGGAGGAGCGAGACTCGACACTTGAGAAGGGACCCTTTGGGGTCACATGAGTGAGTTTCATTACTTCTCTTTCACTCACTTATGGTTTATATTGATTCACTGCATTGGGGACAATGCATAGTTTAAGTGTGGGGGAGTTACTGTTGAAACATTTAGAAGTTTTCATCTTAGGATTCCTTTGTGTTTTTGGTGTTTTTTATTATTTTATCTTTGATTTTGGGGAGTTTGGTAGAAACTTTTGTGGTGTAATCTTTAGGGTGCTATCATTTTGTTTTGGGAATGTTTTAGGATGAACTTTTTTGGTGGTTTAATTTTTTTTTTCATGATCTTTTATAGTATGAAGCTCAACTTTTGGGCATTTTGTGCTACACAAAAATAATGGAAAAATTAGAAAAAATGAAAAATATCCGGCTAAGTTGGAAACCAGAAATGGTAACTTAGAAAAAAATGGGAAGGAAAACCCAGATAGGTCAAAAGCCTAGGTAAAAATGAGAAGCTAGGCCCGGCTAAGTTGGGAAACTTAGGAAAAAAATGAGAGACCATGTGGAAAAGGTGTGATGGTGAGCTCAACATGTGTGAAAACTAGGATGAAAACCCAAAAGGGCTCCTAGGAAAATGAGAGAAATTGAGAGAAAATGGAAACTAAGTTAAGGATCTTGTGATAGTATCCTTGGTTGTGACTAAGTCGAGAATCTTGAGTTATCCTTAATTACAACCAAGTTGAGGATCGTTTGGATTATCCTTGGTGGTTTTTCAGCAACAACTCTTGGATTGCTTTCAGTGGATTATTTGGTGGAGTAAGCTAGTTCAACACTTATAATTTTTATGCTTAACTTTTTGTTCATAATATTTCATGTGGTTAGGTTACTTTAGCATCTTCAGGGAGTGTGGGAGTTGCGCAATTATTGCTTCTTTGGGGGAACTAGGGTAGCTTGAGAATAAGTTGAATGCACTGGCTAACTTATCTTTGCATTCTACATTCCGCTTAGATCCTTTCTTGTTTTTGCTTACTCGAGGATGAGAAAAGGTTTAAGTGTAGGGGGGTTGATGTGCACCATATAGCATGCATTAGCCGATGCATTTAAAACATTTATTATCCTACCTCTGTCCCAGCCAATTCTGCACACTTTTCGGTCAACTTTCTCTGGTCATGTTTGACCAACGATAACTTTATTTACGTAAATCAATGGTGTGTTAAAATTTGATATTTAGAAAATACATCATGCAGGGAATCCAACAATATCTCACAGGATGATATTGGATATTTACTAGTAATTTATGGTCAAATGTGTCTCGAGAAAGTTGACTGAAAAGTGTGCAGAAACGGCTGGGATAGATGATGATATTAAAATATGTATCACTAGATTGGGGTGAAATCATCATATTTTAACCAGCAAACCATATGCTCCATCATCTAAAAAACAAAACCCATACTTGTGATAGTGAAAACATTAATGACATTATAACTTATCTTATTCTTCATACCCAAATTGATGTATTACTATCTGTTGTCAAAATTATGTATTAAAATATGTATCACTATATTGGGGTGAAATCAATGTATTACTATTTGTTGTAAATTTTTTATAATATGCAAGATGGTTTTATGATTGAAAATAAACTTTATACATTATCTTCAACAATTTATAACACAAGATTATTCTAATATTTATAATTGGAATTTAGACATTGTCTTTATACATAACTGCTGGTGAGGAACCGGAAGAGTAATTGAGAAGAACTAATTCTTTTATAATTTTGGTGTTTAAATACAACTAGTCATTAATCATGCAAGTCTTCTGAAATCAATGTAAGTCTTTGTTAGGCTAAAAGAACTTTATAAAGTGTATCTCCATGTAAACACATGATATGTTCCTTCCATTTTGATGGATAAATAATTGGTTTGGTAAGGAAAACTGGCCAAATCTTTTTGTAACAATTTTGGACAGATGACTAATCATATTTTCCCTAGCAAACTCAATTTTGAGAGCAATACTTCATTTTTTTTATAAATGGTAAGTAAGTATAAACACAAAATTGATCCAAATGTACAAGTGCTACGGGGCCATGCCCCGTTATAAAGGCGGAACCCTAGTGGTTCCGAGATGACCAAAAAAGCAATGCACCTACCAAGTGGAAAAAAATGCTAGTGCATTAAGAATCGGAATAGGCAGTAACCCTAACTAGCTATAGAGAAAAACGCCGATGTGATGGTCTCCTCATAATGCTCGAAAGCACCGTGGCTGAATGAAGATCCAAAATTCTCCTCGCCTCAAGTGATGAAACATGTGATACATAAAAGGAAGCTATGCTAGAGGAGAGCCCCGTTAGCCATGATACCTCGTGACACATACTTCTCGTGTCTCCAATGATGCTCCTATAACCTTGAAAGTAATCCATGGTGCAACTCTAGTGTAGTGTGTCCATCCAAATGCTCAGACCTCCGAAGTGTAACTCAGAAACTCAAGCTCACCAACTGTAAGTGTATCCCTCTCCAGATGCCGATAGTCCTCCTCAAAAAGTCCAGTCTCACAAGTAGAAAACCTGCTCCATGTGATGGTGTTCTTGTGTTGTATATACCAGTGTGACAGTTCAGTAACTGCCCTCCCCATTTTGGTAGTGAGCAACCACTTCCGGGTTTGGTGATACTGTGCACCACCGATAGAGTGCATAGGTCAGAATTAATGCTGCGATACTGTCACTGACATAACACTAACGTTGGACAACTTAACCGTGTGCCCTACGTAACAGTCTGAACTGTCATTCCTACTTTTGGTAAGCACACAACCATTACTAGGTTTGGGAATACTGAGCACCACCGGTTAGGTACCCAGGACGGGATTTGTGGTACGATAGTACCACCGACATAGCACTAAAGTTGGGAAAATTTATCGGTCGCCTTGCATAACAGTCTGAACTGTCTTCTCTACTTTCGGTAAGTAGGAAACCATAACCAGATTTAGTGATACTGAGCATTACTGGTGGGGTGCCCAGGTGGAGTACCTTTTTGTGTACTCCTGCGTAATAGTTTATACTGTCAAACCCACTTTTGGTAAGCAGGCAATCTTAACCGGGTTTGGTGATATTTCGCACCAACTGTAGGATACGCAAGTCAGAATATAAGTATGATAGCACCACCGACCTGGTACTAAAGTGAAAATGGCTTAACCGCACGCTTAAGCGTAATAGTATGTACTGTCAGCCCCACTTTAAGAGAGTGGGAAGCTTCCCGGTGATTTAACCTTGGCCACTGGGGGTCCTAACTGTTTAGTATTGAGGGAGATCTCCCCGGGGAATATCGTGTAGAGCAATGTAAAGATCTATGTAAATATATGATGTCTGAGGAAAATCCTGGATATCGATAGCCCCTCATTGACCAACCTGTTTCTAGCCTTTCAGATGTAACAAACCGTCGTAAGCAAGGCTATCATGACAATCCTAGCAGTTATCTTCTCGCCATGTGCCTCTCTGATGATCCAGCGGGCTGCTCCTCTGATCATGTACAATCTCCTCAGACCAATCCAATATTTCACTAGGTCTCAGATATCCCGGGAGAATTCGCTTGTAAAGAAAAAGTGCGGGGAACTCTCATGTGTATGCCTACGGAATGAGCAACATCTTTCTCCATGGTAATTTCTCAGCCTATCTCTAGTATCCAGTCTCTCTCTTACCGCTCTCCAAGCGATAAACGAGTACTCGGGAGGGTATGAACCCTTCCATTGAAGTCAAAAAATGCACTGAGCAAGTAGGTTCCCTGATACTACGTCATATACCCTCGATGCGTCAAGGCCCTTTGATGTTGCCCACTAGTGAGTCGTGCAATGGTAGGGCCTCTCCCACTGAGGAAGAGTAACAATTTGTCCCTAATAGGCATTAGCTGTCTGATAAGTGCTGAGGAATTGTACTTGGAGGGTGACCAGTTTCTTTAATGTAAAAGGAGTAGACCCACCCGATCCATAAAGAATCCTTCCTGATTGCGCCATTCTAAGTCAAGATGTCTCTGAGGCCTACGCCCATTTCCTCCATAGAATTGCAAACCGCTACGCCCGGTGAAGAAATCATGTAGCGTATCATTTACTTTCACAGAGAAAACATACATTGATACACATTCCATGATCCAACCCATGAAGTGCTCCGGGAACCCCAAACCATGGAGAACCCCTCTCAAGAAATCCCATGATACTATATCAAATACCTTTCTGATGTCAACCATGATCATGCATCGAGCACTGTTTCTATGTCTAGCATAACCCCTCACGAGTTCCTCTGCAAGCATGATATTATCTGTGATAGAGCGACCCTCCGTAAAGGAAGCCTGGAATTCATCAATAATGGAGGGGAGTACGGAGGAAAGTCTCATGTCAATGAATTCAGAAATGATCTTGTAGGACACATTGTAACATGAGATAGGCCAAAATCACTAACAGTCTGGTTGTCTTGCTTCTTCGGGATGAGCGAGATAGATGTATGGTTCAAATCCTTGAGGAGTTTCCCACATCTGAAGAAATCTAAGATTGTTGCGCACACATTCTCCTCCACAGTGTTCTAATGTGCCTTGTAAAATGTGGGTGTGAAACCATCGGGACCAGGTGTTTTGTCATCCTTCATAGAGAATATTGCCTGCTTGATTTCCTTAAAGAACACTCCCATCGTCAGACATTCATAATTTGTTGTGGTTATCTTCTATCTTCTATCCAAGACATCAGTTTTGGTCAGGACACATGCTCTAGCCAGACCAAAAAGCTTCTCAGAAATCAACAAAGAGTGCCCCTATCCATTCATATCCTGTGATCGAGTTTCCTCTTGAGTCGAACACTGCTGTAATGGGGGTGAAATTGCCTGAGCTCTTGATCAGGTGGTAGTAGTACTTTGAGCCTCTATATGATAAAATGAGGTGATTGGTCTTCTTCTTCTGATTGATGAACCTCCTTTCTGCATCCTGTAGGAACCACGCTTTCTCACTAGGACTCTTGATGCTTTCCCAGTATTCCATCGTGGCCTTTTGAATGTCCAAGTTATTTATGGCATCAACTAATTCCTTGTTTTCCTTTAAGGCTCTCTCTCCTTTTTATTTAATTCCTTCAATGGACTATTCAATATTTTTAGCTTGGTAGCCAATGTGTACTACGTCAATCCAACTCTAGGTAACTGCCGGAGTGTTTCTACTGTGCTCCTGCATTCTAGGTGTGGGGTTCACATGTTTTGAAATCGGAATGGATTGTTCCCTCCTTAAGGTTGGCCAAGCAGCTCTACGTAGTAAACTCTGTGGTTCATGCGAGAATGGAAACCTAGAAAATGGGCAGTGCATGAATTTTCATCCCAGATATCGTTCATCAGTACCCTGTCAAGCTTTTCCACGATCATGTCTGGTATCAACAAAGAGATGTTTCTAATCATATTTTGGCCATACCGATGGCCATCGAAAGACCAGCTATGATGGGGAAAAGAAGAGTTAGTAAGAACAGGTAGAGAGAAGCTGACATCAACTTGCCATATCAAGATAAGTTCAACAAAACTGTTACTTTAACTTTAAGGAGGAGATGTTTGGTACATGACGTAGTTGTGTTACTTTTAGAAAGCTTGGAACAACTCATCCTCACCAATCACTTCACACCTAGTTTCCCAAGAATCTCAATCACAATATCTTCCCATACTTTTACCCTCCATATGAATTCCTAGTGTTCAAGAGGTACAATTATTAATATTACATTTTTGGCCGACAACATAGTCTCCATAATAAACACCACACTCATAAATTTCTCACACAAGTGCAGAATAATTAACATCAAGGACGGAAACTACTTCATGTTTCGTTGTCTTTGTAACTAAGTAGGGAGGTGTTGAAATGTAGATTTTTAACACCAGTAGTTTGGGGGCCCAAAATACCAGTGCCTATGTACAAAAATACCGATGATATAGGGGGGTTCCTGCATTAGTGTATGGACTCATGCTCTCCTAATAGCTCTTTTGATACTCTTCTATAACTCTCTCAATGTTGCAAGCATTCCATTTATATATCTTACTCATAAATTCATCCATTTATATATCTTACCAAAATATATATTAGGCTGAGACAGAGGGAGTACTTTATTTTCTTTGAAAGCATGGAAATGAATTCATGAACAACCCCTGTCTGTAGCTTGAAAATTCTATGACATAGTCAAAACAGCATTTAAAAGTGAACGCCAACAAATGGGCGAACAAGCCATTTCACTAAATTTTTAATTTTGGCTCTTCTTATATATAAATAATACACACCACTAATATCAATTGGCTCATTTCATTCCATTTCTCTGCCTGCATTAACACTCAACAACAGCAACATGAAAACCTTTTTTACCCTTTTTTCTGCATTTCTCTCTTCAAAAATCCTCATTATTTCCATCATCATCAAGAACACGATTTCCAATCATGTCGGTCCCATCTTTGATCGCCCCGTTGATGCTAATCATGATTGTGGTGTTGCTCAAGCTCATTCATTCCTCCGACTGTCGGAACATGCCGCCAGAACTCAGTTCCACAGCCACAGAAGATCCCTCATGGAATGCTTTCAACGTACCCACCTGCTCGGCCCCGTGAAAGTCTCGTGCTTGGGGCTCTTGTAAGAGCTAAGGGGTGTCGGTGCTCTAGATGGTTTAAGGAAGACATGGGAATCAATTGTAGATAGATGACATGAATGATACATTTTACCTTGCCATTAAAAATGCACATACCTCTATACCTTTGGTTATTCTTATAATTGTCCTAATGTTATAAATACTCAAATAGGTCCATTTTAATTATATCATTGATGATGACCTAATTTTAGGTTCAGGTCTACATCACTTCCATCGAGTGCTTCCACGACATTAGTAATTTTCCCCTTCTTGTACAAAGCTGTGTATTGTGGGTGTTACTTCCTCTTTTTTGTAATTTATAGTTGTGGCTCTTCATGTAGCCTACTACTACATTCACTTGGACAAATAATAATAATTATCCAACTTTTTAGTTATCTTTGTTTGATCTTGCGATGTAATTGGAGATTATCTTTCTTACACATCCATTTTGGAGAAAACAAGCTTCATATTTTTATCTTAATGAACTTGTAGAATGTTAATAAGTGTCATCATGAAAATCTCCATGACATATTTTTATTTGATTGTACAAGAGTTTGCCTTGCTTCCAATCCTCTATAGAGGTGCCTCCTATGGCGCAAGGCACCCAACCAATGCTCCATATGAGAGCCTCTCACTGTAGTACTGAATTAGCTAACGCCATTCCTTGACATACTCTGCATATTTTTTTTGGGGCCGATATCCCGTTGCAACGGCTCTTTCGCCTCCTCCCATGTTTGATTTATTTATGAATTTGAAAATTGAGGGATTGGGCATGCACTCTAGGGGGACAATTTTATCCCACGTCCCATTAAACATCCCTCCGCGACTAGCCTGGTCTGTCCTGCCAAAAGAAAGATGTTCTTTGGATGGTCATCAGCATTTCATAGCAACACCATCATCATGATTAGCAGCGACGAGGCGACCGGAACCAACATGATTGGAAATATTTTTCTTGATGATGATGGAAATGATGAGGATTGTTTTCTGAGAGAAATGCAGAAAAAGGGCAAAACAGAGGTTTTGATGTTGCTGTTGTTGAGTGTTCATGCAGCTAGAGAAATGGAATGAAATGTTCCAATTGATATCAGAAGTGTGTATTATTTATATAGATTATATAAGAAGAGCCAAAATTAATATGTAGTGAAATGACTTGTTCGCCTATTTGTTGGCGTTCACTTTTAAACCTTGTTTTGACTATGTCATAGGATTGTCAAGCTACATACAACGGTTGTTCATGAATTCATTTCCATTGCTTTTTTGGAGTTAAATTTTATAAAATTTGACCGTAAATATAAATTAATTAGCATAAAAATAGAGCAATAATCAACAGGTTTTGACGATTTAAAATCTTAATCAAAATCTATTTGAGTTATAATATTTGCACGCAAACTGCACGATGATTAATAAAATAATAAAAATATTTTAAATATTCAATATATCTTTTAATAAATATGTTTATTATTAATAATTATATAATAAATGGGCATTCTTCTGTTTCAATGAAATTCTGCATGCAAACAATGAACTTGCAAAATTTGAGGTATAATATTTGCACGCAAACTGCACGATGATCAATGGAAGAATAAAAGTATTTGAAATATGCAGGACCCGTGTAAGACACTCGAAAGGTCCATGTTAATGAATTTGTAGAATGTTAGTAAGTGTCATCATGACAATCTCTATGATATGGCCCTAATCCCATTTCGAGAAACGTTATGGCCTGCTACATTTTTGCCTCCACACCCTTGTAATAACAAAAATAGGTGGCCTCCCATAATAGTCCCTCGCAAATCCCTTCCCTCGAAGAGATTTACTATTGATGTAGAGTGAATGAGGCACAAGATGGATACTTGAAGGTTAATCTGAATCGTCCATGTAGCAATTGTTGTTCCAGACTCAAGAATTTCCTATCATTCAATTGTAAAAACATTTTGATTGATTCCAATGGTGATCCAATATGTCTACTCCAAGATTATGCTAGCCATTCTTCAGAACCTGTTAACAAAAAAATAGTGACATGTTCTACAAGGTAAAACTTCACTTATAAAACTAACAGTTATAAGAAATGGATATAGGGGAAGTAGGTGGCATCCAGATGAATCATACCTTTAATATTATGAGGTAAACTGAAAAGATTAAAAGTAGAACTCACCCTAGTTGAACTTCCTTTCTTAGAAAGGCTATAAGCAACACCGTTCCCTTCTCGAAAGATGTGAGAATTGGTCCATGAACTTGATCAATCATATTCCATATTTCTCTAATGGGGAAGATGTATTTCTAGGGGATTTTAAAATCCATTTTAACTATCTTGACTAACAATAAGGAGACGCATTCAATTTCAATGTTAAAACATCCTTTTTGCAGTGCTAATTCCAGACCAAGCTTTAAACCTTAAATCTATGCAAGCAGACAATGAAAATTATCAAGAGCTTTTGAATCATCAATGAGACCTTGACCTTGTGCATCTCTGATTATGGAACCAGCTCTAGAATCTCCTTTTCCAAGAACCATGCCATCAGTATTGAGTTTATAGACACGAGGAAGCTGCCACAGAATGATTCTTTCCTTATTTTTATTTTTGAGACCCGCATCTTTTGAGTAATGAAGAACTGGGAAACCAGAAATCAAACTCCATTTATGTTTCAACGTATGCTTAAAGAAGATGTCTTGAAAGTGAGAGATGATGTTTTTTTATCATAAGTTGAAAGTTTGGTTTAATGGATTCAACCAAATATTTGTTTCTATCACACCATATAAACCAGACAACATTACATGGGGTTACCCTGATTAGATTCAAAATATCAACAGATCTATGTCTGCAACTCCAGTAGAAAACAAATATATCGCAAAGAGAATTAAAACTTCTATCTTGGATTTTGAAGATTTTGTTTAAAATACTCCATAGATTTGTAATGAAACTGCAAGAGTTGAATAAATTATGTAAGTTTTCAGAATCATTCTCACAGAACATAAATTTTGAAGGGGATGAAAATTGAAATCTTCCAACATATATGGTAATGATAGAATACTATTAAGTAACTTCTAATTGGAAAAAAATTATTTTTCTCGGCAAAAGATTAGACCATAATAATTTAAAAGAAGGAATAGCATCCCTTTTAGCCCTTATCAGCTCATATGCAAATTTAACAGAGAATATGCCACTCTCAGCTGGTTTCCAAATTAGTAGGTCATTATAATCAGGAAAGGAAATCACATTATTTTCCAGATAAGTAATGACTTTAGCAGGAAAACCAAACCCAGTACACTCAGTAAAAACCAATTTATACTCAATAAAATCACTGATAGATGCATCCGTAAAAGGAATAGCCTGTGTTGAGGACTATAAATGAGTTAAAGGACCAAAGTCAGACCAATTAGTGTCCCAAAAAGATATCTTACTAAAAGGTAATCGTCGTACGTCTCAAAGATACTATTTAAATCCCTTTTTGCTCTTAACTAAACCTAAGTAGATGATGGAAAGTCGGGGTCGTCCACAGAGGCAATGGATATTCCTAAGTGTTTGCTCATACAATGCTAAATACCATGCTACATATAAAACCACATAAAGAGGGGGGGGGTTGGTATGATTTTTCTAAGTTATGACAA
>JAULKK010304410.1:0-12338 GCA_032355705.1 Rubia peregrina
ACTTAGGTCTTCTTACCCACTTCAAATCTATTTTACTCACCTCATTTATATCTTAAAAAAACACCTAAATTTTACTTTAAATTACTAATTTTAATACTGAAAGTTTAATACTCATATTTACATGAAAATATTATAAGTAAAACATGTGCATTATGGATAAATAATAGTTTATTATATAATAAATGAGTTTGTACATAGCGAGTGTAGTGGAACGGGGCAGAGGTGGGACGAGTATGAACTAGTCCGACCCACTACCCATGGTGAATATCAATTTTCATACCTATACCCGCTCCTTTGGGACTAATGCGGGACGGAACTCCACCAAAAACTGACCCACTCTCATCCCTATACTCCATTCCTCTCTTTTTTTCCACGGCGGCGTCATTGCTGCTTGTCTTTGGGTTGGGGTATGCAGTGATACTTATCCCAAGATTTGTGATGCTTATCCCAAGAATTTCTGGACGCCTTGTGCTGCTCACTTTGTGCCAAGTAGCAAATCCCCTTGAGAATATTGATACTAAGTAACCGTGCGCTTCAATGTCAAGAAACCTGAGAATAAATCCCAGATCAACTAATTCAGCTCCAAAAGCGTAGAGGAACAATTCGAAGGAACGGGAATTGCTTCTTCTTGGAACTCAATTTGTCGATCCCAAAGGTTAGAAAAATTTCTGTTCATTGAGCTTTTTAAGAACTGACTGCTTTCGGGATTATCTCTATTGGTTGGGTCAGATTCGTGCTCATGGAATCTGATAGGAAGATTTTGTTCGGAGATGGGTTAGTTTTGGGTTAGTTATGGGTTTTGGATTTTTGGACACAAATGAGTTAGTTTTGGTTTAGTTCTGGGATTTCTAGGTTAGTTTTTGTTCAGAGATGGTTTTGAATCCGGCGGATTTCTGGGCACAAACGAGGTGCGGGATGAATTTTGGATGATTTTTCTGGATTTTTTGGAGGCGGCAGCAAGGCGGGTCTGATTTGGGCAGTGGTGGGGCAGGTGGAGGTAGTGTTGGGCGGGTAGAGGTGGTGCTGGAGGTAGTGAGGCAGTGGAGGTGCGAAGGTGGTAAGGCGGCGAAACTCCAGATTTCGATGAAACTTTATATTCCGGCAGGCGGCGGAGTGGCAGTGGTGACCGTGGGCTCAGCAGTGGCAGTGGTTTAGAGATGATGAAGAAGAGGGGTATTTTTGTCAATAATTTTAAAATTAGGGGTATTTTAGTGTTTTCAGGTTAGGTCAATGCCGGAAAATGCTAAGTCAACACAAGAATAGTGCAAAATGGGCACATTTACTAAAAAAAATTAGGATTAGAATCAGACTTTCAAATTTCACAGGATTAGATTGACACTTAAAAAAATAGGGTTAGCATTGTGCTTTGTCCTTATTATCAATGATGTTGCTTTTGGAATGGATGAATTCATGACTCATTTAACTAAAGGGGATTGGAGTTCCGATTTGCACTCTGTTCAACTATGTTTGCTATAGGGAAGTGAGAATTTTCTAATCATAAAAATATTCAAATATAACTTATAAGTTATAACTACGAGTGAAATAACTTTTCATGTATGAATGATCTTGAAATATGGGATGTCAGGCATGCAATCAATAATTTTCACGTAGAATTTACTTAACATAATTGATTTGTTTAACATCCCCTTTAACTTCTTTTTATGGAAACAGTGATTCACTTTCATTCATTGTTTGGGAAAGGAGTACATGTTGCACTGGATCTTGCTAAGTTATGTGAATAAGTGACTGCTAGTCTTTCTTCCTTAAACATTGATAAACTATAGAATACCATCCCAAGAATAAGAATTTCCCTTAATAATTCCCTAACGTCTGGCGGGATTTTTGGGTAGTTGGTGATGTGTCGTAGTGCAGTGTCACAATCTGTTTCAATCAGTAGTCGAAAATCCCCTTTAGCACTTGCTTGTTTCATGGCATGTAATATGGCCGCTAGCTCTGCTTGTGCCGCCGAGGGCGTATGGATTTTTTCCGTTCCTCTCCATCCATCCCGTGAAGTTGACTTTTCACACTAGGCCGCCACTTCTTCTCCAGTGCTACTACAGAACGCCGCATCTATGGTGATGAAGGTGCGATCCTGAAAAACGTGATCTACACACCTGTCTTTTTTCAGCCACAGGAGAGTGATATCTCCCGTCATCCTAGTCTCCCTGAATGGTTCCTCCCCTATATCCTACTGTTGTGTGACATTTCGTTGATCCAAATCTGGGTATATGTTGTTTGGTCCTTGGCTTCTATCCATTTTCCTTGCTCTCCTAGTTAGCGCTGCAATTTCAACCATTACATGCTCAAACGATAGTGGTGTTTGGTCTATTGTAGCTGCGTTTTTTTCACACCATATGGTCCATATTGTAAAACATGCAAGATCTTGATCTCCCTTCTCCGGGGCTACATTGAACCATTGTTGCATCCATACTTTGAGGGAACTCGGGTTACCTATATTGAAGTCTAGTGTCAGTCTGTTGTGCCTCTATACCTTTTTTCTATGTCACATTCAAATAGTAGTGCTCTACTATTTCCTCAACTGTCGTACACATATAACATCGTTTGAAAATATTCGTCATTTTTTCCTGAGGTTCGGGACCATTGGGCATGCCTCTTGAATCATTCTCCAGATCCAGATTTTTTTACTCTAGAATGTTGGTATTCAAGAGATTTCCACACCTTAGATTCGGCGGCATCATCTGACAGTGTCGTTGAGGACGATGTTCCAGCTCTTGTCTTAGCTTCCAATGGTATGTGGTATCCCGATTTTACTGCGTATTTCCCTGGTTTCTCTTTATCCCGTGCTAGGTCCATATCCCTAAAACTATGAGTTTGGATATGAATTTTAAGTATCTCCTGATCGTTCCAACTGGAAATAGTGCTATGAGTAGCGGCATCCTCTAGCAATTTTGTGCGTCAATGAGGTCGGATACTTTAAACCCCAGAGATAACACTGTGCTTGTTTCAAACTGTATTGGATTTATCTTGTTCAGTATCAATTTTTTATGTATATGCACTGCTTCACCTGTCACAGTTTTCCACTTTATGTGTGGTTTGATTAGCTCCGTTCCCCATGAATCCCTCTCCATCCATATGAAACTCATTGCTATTGTCTTGTTTGTAAGAGCCCCTGCTTCCTACAGTACCTTTTTAGAAAGAATTTTGAGAAGAAGCAGTATTTATTTGATAGCAGTATCCACGCTTGCTTTCCTAGCATTGCTTGGTTCATTTCTACAGTAGAACGCATCCCTAGCCCATAACGCCATTTTGATGCGCACAATTTTGACCATGATTTTCAGTGGATCCCTCTTCCTTCCGGCCCTCCGGTCTAGATAAACCTTACCATATGTTAGTCACTCTCCTTTACAACTGTTTTTGATATCCTAAATGTCCCAATAGTATATTGTGATAAAGAGCAAAGTACATGTTTGCAAAATGTAATTCTGCACATTATCGACAAATCGCTCTTTCTCCAGGCCGTTATTTTTTATATAACCTTCCTCTGTAAGCCTTTGAACAATCTGACCTTCGAACCCTTGAAAATGATGTTATGGCATAAGTACTTCCTTTGTATGAGGTTTGGTTTTATGTTGAATCTCAATTTAATCAGGTTTGTTGTAAAGTCATTTGCATTTGGGCTATTGAGAACCGAAGATTTCTCAAATTTAACCATTGTCCTGAATATCCCGTGAACATATTTAGTGTAGCCGCGAGTTTCCTTGTTCCCCCTTCTGTGACTTTGAAAAATAGAATACAGTCGTCCGCAAACATAAGGCTTGAGACATGTGGGACTCCTAGCCCGCATTGGATTCCTCTACTTTAAAATGGTGTCGAGGATATCATGGAGGACAATGCTTCCTGGCACATGATAAATAGAAAAGTGAAAAATCGGTAGCCTTGACGTAGTCCTTGTATGGGCTTGAATGGTTGCGAGAGCTCCCCATTGAATTTGATTAAGTACGTAAACATATTGACGCATTCCATTATCCAATTTATCCTCTTAATTGGAAATCTCATCCACCCCGTGACATTCCTGAGAAAGTCCCAGGATGCTCCATTGTATATTTTGCTCATGTCGATCTTGAGAGCTGTCATTGATGTTTTCCCCTTCTTCTGTTTCCTGACCTTCTCGATTAGCTCGTTCACAATTAGTGAGTTCTCTACTATTGTTCTTCCTTGTAAAAATGCCGCTTGGTTCCCTGAGATCAAATACCCAATAATTTGTTTTAATTTATTCGCTAGTACCTTAACGATTACTTTATATGTAAAATTCCACATACTAATTGGTCTTAAATCAACAGGTTTCATAGGTACCTTTGTCTTCGTGGTTAGGGCGATGATGGTTTCATTTCATTCGTTGAGCATTCTTCCTGTTGTAAAGAACTCCTGGACTGCTTTTGTGAGGTCTTCATTGACTTCGTTCCAATAGTGTTGGTAGAATCCTGCTGGGATGCCATATGGTCCCGGTGCTTTCCACTTTCCCATCTGGAATGCTACCTTTTTTTACTTTTTCCTTTATCACCTATGCTGATAAGTTTCGTTTCTAATAGGAGTTGACTGTCGGTTCAATAAGTTGTAGTATGTTAGTGATAGTTGGCGCCACGTAGGCATCTTGTGACATGAAAAATTCCTTTACAAAAACCATGCTTACATGTTCTACCACCATCTTCCACAGTTGATTCGGGTTGGTTACTCATGTCCCCTGAATGTTCTTCATTAGTGTTATTCGATTCCTTCCTTGCTTCCTTTTTTAACATTTGTGAAAGAAGCTTGTGTTCCTATTACCTTTGTGTCCCACTTTGTCTTTGCCCTCTGTTTCCAGAAACTATTTTGTTGAGTAAAGATGTCGTCTAGTTTCTCTAAGCTTGCACTCGCTGCTTCAAACTCAGCCCTCATTTGAAGTCTATCAATTTCACCTTCCTTTCTTAGAATTATTTTCTCTAGACAACCCAGATTTTCTCTGCTCCAGCTACTCAGTCTCTGCATTGTGGCTTCTAACTTCTTTTCCAATGTGGGTATATAGCTTTGTTGTGTTGTTGATGAGCCTTGGCTTTCAGTGTAATTCCTTCCTCTTTGCCAGTTGTATTTAATGATTTCCATAACCTCTTCCCTATAGATCCAGAAGGATTCAAACTTTGGTCTTACTTGCTTCCTTATACATGTTCTCTGATAATACATGTTGAAGATGACTGGTTGTGGTTCGATCTTGTCATTGGCAGGTTCCTGAGCATATATGTTGGGAATAGGTTAAACCATGTATAGTTTGCAAAGCCTCTGCCAAGTCTTTCTACGATCAGTCGATCACCTTTCCGCCCATTTGACCATGTGAACCACTGACCATAGTTGTGTAGTTCATAAAGGTTATTCACTCGCAGCACATCTGGCAGTGAAGCTATTTGTTGCTCAGCTACAACATTACCCCCCTCTTATCTTCATTCACTATGACTTGGTTGTGGTCCCCTATAACCAGAAGGGGAGTGAGCTGTACAACAACTCAGTATTTAGTTCATCCCACACTTGTTCCCCATTCCTTATATCAGGATGTCCATACAGAAAAATAAGCTTCCATTCCTCCCCAAATAAGGAAGTGATGCTACAAAAAAAACAAAAAATGGAGCTTTTTGCAACCCCTCTAGCATCTACAATTTCCCAACTAGTGAAATACGACTTATCTAGCCACTTACTAACTTTACTGCTATTACACTTTGTCTCTATAGGGAAAATGATATTGGGTTTATAATGTGAAACGAGGCTATTGAGAGTGCTTACTATCAGAGGGTGTATCTGCCCTCTGCAATTCCAACACAATATATTCATATACCTCTTGGTGGTTGTTCTGGAACAACCACCAAAGTACCACAGATATTTCCTTCACATGCTTTCATCACAATTGTGACCACTTCTTCAAACATGCGGACTCCAAAAATTACCATCTTTCCTTGCTCAATCTCGACATTTTGTTCCATCTCTGGAAATTTCTCAACTACCTTAATCAAGTGTTCTTCATCTTCTGTATTGTGCCTAGATCTCTTATAGAATGCGATCTCTGTCAGTTCTGACTAAAGATCCTTCTTCTCTTGTCAACTTTCTTTCTATTGGCATGAATTCCTCCATTGCCCAGTTTAATGCGTCAGCTTCATTGTTGGTAAACTTCCCCCCACTTGCTTCCACGTGGGTGCTCTTCCTAAGCCCCTGGAGCTTCCATCATTGATTGTGCACTTGTTATATTGCTATGGCTAATTGAAACCATTATTGGGAAAAGAAAGGCCAAGCCTTTTTGACGCAACATATTCAGTTCAATCATTGCTCTAGTTGCAATGGTTGATTTTGACGGTGCTAATCTTGCTCTAGTTCCCCATCTTGAACCTCTGCTGTAACCCGATAATTTTCTTGAGCTTGGCTGCCCGTTCTATTTGTAAATTTTGGAGGCCATAACAGAATCTTGGAAAGAAGGGATTTTCCTTATTTTTGAGAAAAGTTCCATCTCAAGAATATATGAATTGGACCCCACCCCCATTTTTTTTGCGCTAAGCCTGATTTTGATGAGAGCTTCTTTGTTCTTCCTCCTTGGTACCTATTGGGTCATTCCACTTCAAAGCATCCAATCCACCATCAGTCAATTTATTTCCCTGCTCCATAATTGTCTCATCCACTTCAACATCTTCATTTTCTTCCTCCCACCCTGGTTGGGTATATTTTGGCATCACCTTTAAAGTGCCCACTACATAATTTGTTTGGATTTGGATTCGGGGTGCCTCTGGTGAAGTGTTGGTGATTCTCAGGTTGCCAGTGACCACCTCTGGTAGTGTTTGGCCATAGTCGTTTACCCCAAAATCTCCACCTGCATTATCCTTTTATTCGTACCCATAGTCCTTGTCTCCAAACTTTGTAACTCAGTCTCGATCCATCACCTGTGCCACTTCATTGGCCCCCCCTCCATCATCACTGTAATGTTGATTGAAGTTGACGTCATTAAAGGGTCTGGAGCATAGTCATTGGCATCACCAAATTCTGTGCCTAGAGTTGGTTTTCAACACATTCCATTTTTTTTATTCGATTTCCCAACTCCATTTGCATCCCTCTTTCGGCACCATTTCGAGTATTATCATTATCCATAAGACTCACTTCTAGTTGCTCTTGTATTACTCTGCTGCTGCCACCCCCTGTTCTTATGTCGACGATGAGACGTTAAGCTTCCATCCTCAAATTTTGTTTGGGAAAAAAATGTTTGTGATCTTGGTTTTGACCTTCACTAATGGTGTTGATGGTATTCTGTTGTAGGTTGTTTTTGGTTGTTGTCCACTGATGCGCCACTAAATCGTCGTTGATAAGTCTGCCACCCCTATGATTGGAATCTGCAAAACAGAGCCTCCGGAGGTGTCCGAAGGGAAGAGGCTTCGATGAAAAAGTCAGAAAGTGTATTTCAATTAGGAATGAATAGTTTAGTATACATTGTTACCTCTTTCGTTTATATAGGTTGTAGATAGGGAAACTATTTTTTTTCTTGTGATGCAAGTACTGAAGCTCTTCCTTGGTTCGTCCCAATGTTTATTATCCAAAGGATATTACTTGAGGGTAAATAGAGGAACATGGGCGTCTAGGCAAGGCACTGGGGCCCAGCGTAAATGTCGCACTCTCAATAAGCCCCTAGAAAGTTGAAGGTTCGACCCTCAAATTTCTCCTAGGCTCCCGAGAATGACTTTCCGACCCCCCTTGATAGTTTGTTGATTCTACCTTCGACATGGTTCATTCAAACTTGTCTTAGGATGCAAGCTGCAATTTTTGAATCCCTTTAGAGTTCAAGGGTTCGGCCTTGGGGTCGACCCGTTAAATTGATTTATTCATTGAGGGTTCGAACCTCAGCTTTCTAATCTTGACTAAGGCCCGAGGGTTACAAGTCTGCCCTTAAACTTGTCTATTTGTGCGAGGCCACGAGCCTTGGCGATAAGGAATATGGAAGCTTCGATCTCATGTTTATGAGAGGGCCCCGACAAGAGAAGTGGAAAGGGCATGAAGGACGTGATGATCACTCATGTCTCAGGGCGCCTGGTGTCCATGTTGGACTCCGCGCATGCTACTTTCCCCATTAATGCTGGGAATCTCTCGGCCACGAGGCCAATTACCCCATGTTCTTACTTAATTTTTGGTGGCCCGAGGCAATCATTACCCTTTACTTCTCCTTCTATATAATCCGCTGCTGAGAATCATTAATCATTTTCCCCAAATCTTCCAAAACCTTTTCTCCTTCTCCAGAACACCTTACCGTATTTTCAGAGAACTCCATCCAAACAGCTTACCCAGAACACCAGTAAGTCCCCGTTTTCCCCTTTACTTAGCCCTTTATTTTTACACTTTCAATGTCGCAAACACCATCTGGACAATCCAAAATTATTTTCCAGATGCTTCTACTACCGGCAGAGAAGAAAGCTCCCATCTTTAGGGTTCCAGTGTTGTTTCCTTGCCGGCCATCAGTTCGAATTCTTTTAGCCAATGAGATAAGGAAACATCGGCCAATTGTCCGGTGTTGCCCAAGGGTTATCACTGGAAGTGGGTTACATCGAAGGAGAGGGTCCAGAAGGAGGTGATTCTAAAAAAGGATGAGGAGGGGAGGTTCTACATCTGGGAGGAGAATCTTAACCCAGTTATGAAGGACCCCCAGTAAGTTCCCAAAGAAATTTCCGACCTACTATCTACCTTCCCCTATGCGGTCAAGATTTACGTGGATATGAAATTGGAGGTTCTTCGAGACAATGAAACCCCCAAAATCCCCCGACCCGGGAGATGTGCCTTCTACGAACGCCATCTGAGATTCAAGTTTTTTTCACTTCTACCCATCCTCTCTTGGCTTCTCGAAGAAAATCAAGTCAATCTGACCCAGCTTAATTCTAACGTCATAAATTACGTTATGACGTTCATGACCCAATGTCATAACCTGGAAATCACCCCCACCTACGAGTTTTTTTTATCACTCTACTACCTGTCTAGGAGTAGGAATGTTGTGCATAGGGATATGGAGATCAAGGGCATTATTACCCTTATCAATAGGTCCTCGAAGCACCCTATTAAGATCTCCTCGAACTGCTAGGATTGGCATAAACATCTTATTTACACCTTCGAGTGCTAGGCCGAGTGTTATTGGATCCCTCAATGGAACTCCAAGCCCAAGTTCAAGAATGTCACAATGTACACTGTTCTGGAAGGGCTGGTTGCGGATAGAGATAATTCACTAGCTGAATCCCTGGATGTCGCATCTATTTACATGAAGAATTTTCCCTGTTATGCATGGCCTTCAGAGGTGTATGAGAAATGGGTGTACATTCAAAACCTGGTTCTGATAAAGCCACCTCATCTTACTGACTCCTTGAAGGTCTCCTCCTCTGAAAAGAAGAAGAAGAAAGCGGGCAAGGACTTGTAAGCCCAGGAAGGAGAAAAGGAAAGCCCATTCGATCACAGAGGAAGGGTTTCTAAAAAACTAAAAAATAGCAAAGGGGGTGGCTCTTTGAAGCCCCCGACACTCGTTCAGGAGGCTGAACCACTTGTAGTAAAAACCCATGAGGCTGCTGAGGGGTAGAAGTCTCTTCGAAGGGTTCCCCCTATTGCGTGAAGGTGTTTGCAAAACTTCAAGCTTTAGTTTTATTTTATGTTGTTATTTTGTACTCATTTCTCTTAGCCCCCACCCTACCCCCATGTTTTTTTTTGTTTCAGTGGGTTTTATTGAATTTTTTTTTGGAGTTCGAGGGAGCATGTCAAGAGTCCCCCAGTGCATCAGTATTCTCTGGAGACCCGAGATCCGATAGTTAATTCTAAGAGAGACCGCGAGGGTCCTTCGTTGGGGAGGGTATTCTTATACCCTTGGGCTCTGTCGACCCCTCCCTTATCTTGTTCCCTATAGTAGATATGCAAAAAAATCATGAATTACTTTAACTCCAAACATACATTTTCATTACCTCGTTGATCTTATAACTTCTACTAGAATTGCATTTTCATCATTCTCGACAACCCTGTTATCTTAAACCAAATTCTAATGATTGTTTGCTCGGAGTTGTGAAAAGTTGGAAACTCTTGTTTTTTTATACGACATTGATTTATTCTCTTTAATTTTTAAGATTGTTACACTATTTTGTTAGGTTTATGCCACATAACCACTAACTAACAATTATAATTAATCTTTCTAAACATGTACACATCATTGGCTTACACACTGTGGGGTGAGCCTACCATAAATGGACTTATCAATCCACTTTTCAGAATGGAATTTACATGTCGTATCGTTAATTTGCTACTCAAACCGCACCTCCAATTTTTGTTTCACCAGGTTGCATTAGCTCTATAATTTGGGCAAGACTGTTGCTGGATTTCTCCAATCATCGGTGGAAAGTCTCTGTTGGAGAAGTTTTGAGAACAAGTCCATTTTGATTTGAAATAGTACGGTACTATGATGCCTCTATATTATTCATGTTGGTATAGGTAATCCCACTAGGTTGGCACAACTTCGTAGTTTTAAGAATTTGACTCAGAATTGTTTTGGAGGTTGTCGCCGTATTTCTTCGATCACTGGTGAAAAGATACCTAGATCATACCGGAGTTGCAAGATTACCAACACTAACCCTGGAATCTAAAGATATATCAAAGTAATAATTGAAATAGAAATAAAATTAACCTGAAACTCCTACTGCCATTCCAGATATACTTATCCATAATCCAAATCCGACTAAGGAGCATTAACCTCTACAACCATCGTAGATGTGTCATTGCAGGCTAGTAGATTTCGGTGTGTGCTAAAAGGCTCCGTTCATCGAAGACAAATTATCGCAAAATTACTCATTTTCCTATTTTTCAGTGAACCAAACCAAATACCTGCCCCAAGATGATCCATTTTGACTGCAACCCACAACCCATCATCACTGCAAAATAAACCATTTGGGATACTGAGTGTGGCCCAAATCCCATTTTTGTTGCATCGTCCACCAAATGACGCTGTCTTTTCGCCGCAACCACCATGAGACTTCCGTGACTACAGTCGATCATGACGGATGTTTGTTGTACGACTAAGTTGTGCATGGAGTGGAAATGAGTTCAAGGGCTAGGCTACAAGGAAATATTCAGACATAGATATGCAACCTGAGATTTTAGGGAGAGTGAGACAGGTTTGAGTCCATCGCTATCTCTGTTCACCACCATCCACCGCCGAGCCCCGTAGTCCTAGAGTAGTTGGACGAGTAGCGGTGTTTGGGATTTCTCATCCAGACACCACCGTGAACCGCTTAGGACCACCGGGGGCTGGCGAGCTTCATGTGAGAGTCATCTTCATTGTCTCGCCTCAGCTTTCCACAGCCTGCTTCCAACACGCCCAGTTTCTGTAACCTACCATCGGCCGAACGACTTCTGCTCTCCACCAACCCACTTCACTCCTCGGTCAACTTTTACTCTCTATTGCCTGCTTTTGCTCTCCGGCCTGTTTCTGCAATCTATTGGCAGGAAACTGCGTGCTCTCTGCCAACTGATCGATCCCTTTCAACAGTCTATTTCTTCTTCCGCCGGTTGTGCGACTATCACCAACGTGCAAAATTATTTTCGCCCAGTCTATCACCAAGGCTCCCGCCAGAGTTGAGTACCTTAATATTAGATCAGGAACAATATCAGGGGGCGGTGTGACCTCGACGAGCTTCTCTGACCTTCATATATCTACAAATTGAAAAAAAAAATGTTACATGACAAAGAATGAAAAGGGGGTTGAGGAGGTCGTTGGACTGCTAGCAGCGGTGGCGACCTTCCATTGCTAGGGTTTGATTTTGGTTATTGAGAGTGAATATATCAATTGAAAATAAAATAATAGGTGTAAGTGAGCATATGATAATTATGTGATTCTTTTTCTAAATTGAATAAAATATATAAGAAGTTGGTGATTGTTAGCTGTTTAAATAACTATTGAAATTTGATTTCTCATCTAATTAAATAAATAAAAGTAAATTTGATAACTACTTTTTTTAATTAGATGAAAATTGAACCTTAAAAAATTAATAATTGAGTTTTTTTAATATTGGTTAGTGAAATTTTAGTATTAATGGTTTAATTTTTATATAAAATAATTAATAGCTATACACTACCCAAACAAGCTAACAACATCTCTGGTTTCACTGTGTATTAGTCCAAACCATCAACCTTCACTGGCTCTGGTATCAAAATTGTTCTCACATGTCATCGATGATGGTTCATTTTTCAACCGTCACAAATGACGACAATTTTATGTTTCGACTGCCATCAACTTCTTTTCACGACGACTTCCTTTTGTTTTTGTTCAATCGATCAGTCGTTTTTCTTAATTTTTTGCCCTTTAG
>JAULKK010304420.1:0-12337 GCA_032355705.1 Rubia peregrina
GCGAAGACTCAAGGGACCAACGAAGTAAGGAATGACCATAAGTCCTTAAGAGCTCTATCGGTAACCCACGCCGAACTAGCAGCAATCTTTAATGATATGAAAGAAGCCAGCAACAGGGAAGTCAATTGCCTAGTAATCAGGACCGACTGCGAAAATGCTCTGGTTTATTATCGAATTACCCAATCATTCCTCCTGATTTCAGGCCCTTAGTTAGGGAAATCCAAATTCTAGCTATGGTATTCTCTAGGTTTGTCTTAGTGAAAGTTGAAGGTACAAAAAATTAAATACCAAAAACAACTAGTACTAAAGAAAATACAAAATTGATAAGTTTAAGATGGCCTATTTTTATTTAAGTTGTGCTCTCCTCTTTTATCATATAAAAAGTATTAATAATTAATAAATTGCTATAGTATTTTAAAGTATAACTTAGATAAATATTAAAAAAATAGGGTTGGATAAAAAAGAAATTCTCTTTACTTTTAGACTCTACACTAAAAACAAAGAATCCTCTCACTACAAACTACATTTCTGGATTGGTTTTTTTTTTTTTTGGATTAACACAACCTTGTTCTTCCCTTTAAAAGCAAATAAAATACTAGATACATATAAAATACCTATAATAAAAAAAGTAATTGGCAGAAACTAGGCATTGCCCTGATCCCCAAATGTTCCGCCCATGAATCTAATGGCATCAATTATGCATTACCAAAAGGGTTTGGAAGGATTAGGATGCAAAGATCTAAACATTCTTTAACACTGTAATGCTAGGTTAGAAAAACAGGCGGTGAATCCTTAACAATTCAAATTCGACTGTGACAAAGATTATTAAAGTTAAATGCTTTCCGTAGGCAACTTCCTTGGATGTCAGACTTGACTATGATCCATCATATATTCATATACATGCAATTCATATTGGAGGGCTAACAACTATTGGAATTAAATGTTTGCATGCACATCAAATCTATAATGAATACAAACATTAAACACAATCCTTGTTACTACGCATCGGGAAATTTTATGTCACTTCTGTCATTATTCCCACACAACCTAAAGAAAGTGTTGTAAGAGCTACTTTTGATAATGAAAAGGTCGCTCTCAATTTATCCTTGTCACGTAGTATTAACCCTTCACCACGTAGATGTATAGACGTGGCAACTAACATGCAATGGTAAGTACACTATTAAATCATAATACACTTTGGGTATTAATTATCCACTCTAATCCTATATAGGACATCTGGCTACAACAACTCTGACCCCTCTTGACACTGGACAGTGATATTGAATCTGAGAGTGCAAAAAAAAAATACTTCATATGGAAATTGTGCAAGAGCTAATTGCCGTTAACAATGAATCTACATCAAATACAACCGAGTCATGAAATATTTGGCATGCTCAAGTGAGGATACATCTCCGACCCATGTATTTTTCCATAGCCCCACAATACACTGGATTTGGTTCTCAGCATATCTATATGAGAAGATATACCACCAACCACTTGCAAAATTATGGACACGAGAGTTTATGCTAGAGATGAATAACTAGGATATGACTTTCACAGCTATGCTACTATACCAGATTCCGAACCACCGAAATAAAATCTTCCATGAAGAACATCACGTTCTCCCACCACACGGATGCCCTATATATGAGAACAAACTTACAATTATCATTGGAAAGAAGTTTGTCAATCAAACAAGTCCATGGAGATGCACAAATAGTTCAATACTAATATCTGAAACGACGATCTATCATATTTTGGGCTTAGCATATGAAATCTCAAGTCTAATAGAATCTCACTAATGTCCAAATGTTGTTTGGATTTTTTTTTAAAAAATAGGATGGTGTAATAGCTCACATATTAGCTAACTATTTTGTCATTTTATGTATAACGGACCAAATTTCAAATATTTATATGAATGATGATAGAAAATATAATTCGAGTATAAATTTTTATTATGAAAAGGATAGCGAATACTCTCAGGTTAATTGAAGATGAACTTCAAATATTTAGGTTTTATAGAGAGAAAAAAAAAGAGATCAACTTCAATATATAAGGGATTTCACATATGGTGGGAATAAATTTAACCTAAACTATAAACTCATCCTTGAGTAATTACATCCAAAAAATGCCTTTTTATTTGTTAAAAAGAAGGATCATGAGTAAAACAAACATTAAAAATCACAGAATTGATATATATATATATATATATATATATATATTGTTAAAAGAAAGATATAACCATTTTCTATGAAGTATAACCATTCTCCTCTAATAAATGTATTCTCATCATCTAACACTTTTCCTTAAATGATTTTTTCCATGAAAGGATTTCCCTCCTAATCCATTTTAAGAAACAAAACTCCTAAAAAAAATCGTCTTTAAACGAAAAGTAGTGGAGTAAACGCACGTCTCTTTACACAATTTCTTAACACACTCTACCTTTTCGCCCCTTTCAGCCCAACCAACCGCCCAACCCAACATCTGACAGTGCCCCGGAACATTTAATTTGCTTGCCGTTGCGACATTGATTTTGCTGGTTCACTCCGATGTAAATATCAACGATAATGTAACCTAGGAGACAAACTATCAACCTCTGAACATATATGTTTACATACTAACGGTAATAGGATTAAACCTAAACGGTAAGTTCTACTCCTATCTGATAAATAATTACACCTGAACAATTTTTGTATGAGTTCAAAAATCTCTTTAACCATGCATTAATATTTACATCAGCCACTAATAAATCTCATTTGCCATGTCAAACATTGAACACAAAATGTCTATCATCTCAATAGATACAACCATCAACTATGAAAAACTATGATCTCTCATGGAAGGTCATAGATCTTGACAAAGCTGCTGGATTCGCTTGTAATACGGACGAAGCTTCTGTGATATGTGTTTTCTCATCTCCCCTAGATGGAAAGGCAGTTTTGAAAAGACTAGCACCTGGTGAATCGCCCGTGTCATCTCTTATTCCCAGAGTAGCCCATATAGAACTCTTTGCAGCATCTTTAGGGTCACCAATGCGTAGTGTTTTTGGAACCCATAAGCATTTTTCAGGATCACTTTCTATAACTCTCTCTTTCCGAGGTTCTTCCAGACTATCATTTACCGGGCTTGGCATGCTATTATCCCTTGAGTGCTTTCCCAGTGTTGGTGAATTAGGCCCTGAAGTCTGTGTAGGTAGACTTGTATATGGAGGATTGATCCAAGGTAAACTCCAACCTCCAGGCATAGGACAACCCCAATAAGGTACAGTAGGATAGAATCCCATCGGAAAACCAGGAGGGCAAAAGGCAGTTGGAACTGTTTGGGGGTTCCATTGAACTGGAACCCATGGGTAAGGCCAAGGTGCACTCGGAAAGGAAGGCATCTGAGGAGGTATTTGAAGAGGGAAACTCTGACAATTAGGTACCAATTTTTCAGCCAAAACATCTCTTCCAACCTCCTCCTTTGGAGTTGAACTAAGAGTTGGTAATGATCTACCAATATCATCATTTCCATATGGAAGAGCCACTTTTACATCCACTGTTCCTTGAAAACCAGCATGCATTTTGCTGTCAGCTATATTGAGAACTGAAGCCATTGACTCACATAAAGGTGAATCCGATCCAAAGGTGAGTACAGCTCCATTGGACTTCTGGGATGGGTGAAAAATACCATTAGGAATGTCAACTTGAGAATGGTAAGCAACATCTGGATTTCTGCATTGGGAGGCTGAATTTTTGTTCTTTCGACGACCCGCACCAATAGCAACATTTCTCATACTCCCACCTGCAGTCCAGTACCTCTGACAGCTCTTACAAAAGTGTCGAGGCTGGTTCACGTTGTAATTGTTATAATAACAGAACTTGGTGTCCATGCTATTGCACCGAGGACAAGGAAGTATCTTGTCTGGCTTTTTCAGAGTCTTATCCTGAGGGTTGCTTTCCTCTTCTCGGTCACCTTCAACTTTTGAATCTTTTGCAAGATCAGCTTCACTGTCCACGCAACCGCTCTCCTTTGGCAGTGCACTAAGATGTGGATCAAGCTGATTCTCAGACATCATAGACTGAGATCCATCCTCTGCACCATCTTCTACTCTACTGTCATGTGTTCTTCCTCCTGATGAAAGCTAAAGTGCCAAGAAAATAATGTGAATACTAGATAAGCACACAAATATTGAACATGACCATAAAAGAAACGCTTAAACCTTCTTCTCAAAATATAACCAATTCATTAGTTATACACAAGCAATTAAGAGAACATGACATAAACGATACAGCTAAGGAAATATGTTGCAAAGCAATTCAGGAAGCTAATAAGTACTCCGGACATACAACAGAAAGGTATGGTCAGTACAACAACAATGAAGTCTACTATTACTGAAATCAAATAGCACACATAAATGGAAGAACTGATTGCAATCTAGAAAATCGAGGGCTTTTATGCTGTACTGAACTAGTGCTGGAAGTATTAGACATTTAGGTTAAATGCAGACCTAAATTGGACTTTCAGTTCTCCTTGTAATTAATAATCCTGTATCATTTAGGTTATACACCTGCTGCGTGATCTTTCCTCGACCGCACAATACATACGTTAAACCAATCAATGATTCCGTCATATACAAAATGGAATTTTCGATGAAGGTTTTAACCATAAGCAGACCAAAGTTTTGACCCCGACTTAGAAATTCAATGATAATAACTGAAGCTCATCTACAGAAGTGAGTTCCCTCTCCACGTTACAGGAATGAAATCATGTAAATAAACAGGATGAATATCTAAACGTGATTCTCTCACTCAAGGCAACCAAATGAATACAGCAGATGTTCTTAAGTTCTAAGCCTGCAATCTCAGGCTTCAGCCGAGGCTGTAAATTCAGCAAGCAGTGGTTCTCTAAGCATCAAGCCATAAAATCAATCAAGTAAAACCCTCCATTTACTAACTCAGCAGGACTTACTCAAAGTCAGTAAAACTGAATCATGAAATATGACAGTAAACGAATCAATCAAACAGGCAAGGGCAAGGGGAAAAAAAAATTCTCGATCCCCAAAATCGGATACCAAACCAACAAACGTACACAAAGAAGATTCACACCAATTAAACAGTCCAAACATTCTAATCAACAACCAAACACATTAATCCCTTCAGCGAAGCAGTCAAACATGATTCACACCGAAAGAGAAAACAGTCAAAAACAAGTCAAAGCTTCTACCTTATCAGCTCCTTCCTCGTTGCTCTCTGCAGGCAAGGAATCAGACGAAGACCGACGATCATCATCCACAGAAGCACCTCCGTCACATTCGGCCGGAGTCTCCGGCAACTGTATCGTCTTCCCAAACAGCTTTATCGCAGGATCCTTGAGCTCCGCCATTTCCGGCTCGAGAATCAGCTAAACCACAGCCCTAGATTTCAGTACCTTACCCTTCAGATCTGACAAACACACACAGATCACGCACTCGGAGGTGAGGGGGGAGTTTTTTTCTTGCGGTGCCTTTTAGGGGAGGGGGCCTGGGGACTGGGTGTGTGTGAGTGTGTGCGGTTGGGGTATTGACGGAACGGAATGGTGGGGGCTACGTGTAATGGAAAATGAATTAAATTGGAACCAGGTAGGCATGCCACGTCAGCAGAGGAAAGGTTTCTGAGCCACAAGTTTTTATGTGGCTTTGATATCCTCCCTTTTTCTTTTCCTCCTTTTGATACTGATTCTTTTGAAAAGTGGGCGAGACCTTTAATCTGACTCAGCGCCTGTTTTGTTTTATTTTATTTTATTTTTAATTTTCTTGTTTGGGCACAAGTTTTATCCGCGCTTTTTCCCTCCTCAAAGTCTTCGAAATCTATTCTTTTATCTCCTCGCTTTCCCTTTCTGCCGGGATTTTATCTTTGTTTTATGGTTTTCCTTTCTTGTGGATGCCAGAGATTAAGCGTTCAACGCTTCACGTTTCGGTTGCTAAGAAAAATGGTACTCCTTCCGGTTTACTAATATTGACTCATTTTTTTTAGATGTTTTTTAACATTGGCTCTTTTTTTTTGACAAATACTAGATTATTTTCATCCATTCATTTTGCCTTTTACTTTTTCAATGCATTCTCCACTATTAATTTTATTTTTTCTAACACAGTGTCAAAAATAAGTGAGGTAATATTAGTGAACCCGAGGGAGTACTTGCTTGAAAACGTAAATATTTAGCAACTACTTTAAAGCTTATCTTCATATACTAGTACTTTCGGGCTGATTTTGTAGTGAAAAATAACATGATATCAGAATAAAATTAAGTTAAATAGCATCAATTCAAAGTTTATATCTGTACATAAATAAATTTAAACATATTAAATTTAAAGGAATATACGTGTATAGAACTGAATTGAATTGAATACATAACCTATGTTCAACCCATTTTATTTTATATCAATTAACTTTATAGTCTATCTCTTGAAAGACGATTTTTTCATAAGTTATGGAAAGATCAAGGTTTAAACTGTAAATTTGAAGAAATCAAAATAAAATTTTCGGGTTGTATTAATCGGCTCAAAAACTTACCAGTCCTACATGTTGTTTAATAAATTTTTAATATTGCAACTAAAATCTTTTATCTTTCTATAATTTCAATTCAACCCCGTCTTAAAATGGTTTTTCCCAAAACTTTTCCTTAACTTTATGATAAAAATAAAGATTCATTAATAAATAAGAAAGCTATGGTGCAAGATTACAAGTTACATTTGTTTAGTATTATAATAGAGATACATTAATAAATTAGAAAGATACGATACAAGATTAAAAGTTACCTTTATTAATATTACAGAAATTATAAGTTACAGTAATATATTAGAAAAATACATGAAAAATTACATATTACATCTAATTAGTATAATAATAGAGATACATCAATAAATTAGAAATATATGATACAGTACAAGATTACAAGTTACCACTATAAAAAAAACTTTTAGTAGTGACGCTTTTTTGGATCATCCATGACATTCAAATGTGTGACTAAAATTATTAGTGATGATTTGTGAAAAGTCTCTATTCAACGTGTCACTAAAATGTTGTGAGCGTTGAAACATCGTTATATTTTTTGTGACACTTTAAGATGCAGTTCAATTTAGAAGTGTCCTAAATTTTGTGACATAGATTGATGTAGTTGTTCAATTTAGTAACATGTACACGTGTCACAAATATTTTAGTGACACCTGAAGATGAGGCGAATATTATGACATTTTCTTATCTGTCACAAAATATACATCACTACTGATTTTTTTGTAGTGTACATCTATTTAGTATTACAAAAACTATGTTATCGTAATAAACTAGAAAGATACATGTAATCGTACATGTTACATCTAATTAGTAGAACCAAACTTACACAGCTTTTTTTTCTTTCAAAGTCTCACATAAATATGTTTAACTGTAAATATATGTATATACAGATAATTTAATATGTTATGACGAATCTAATCATATGTCATACGATAAAATTATTATTTTTTATATATATATGGTCAAAATTTGATTATTTGACTGAAAAACAATTCTGTGTGAATTTAATTGGGACGGACGGTGTACAAAATTTCATGATTATCTCATAGTTGTTACAGCGGAATGAATTATTGGATCAACTTGAAAAAAGTCTTGCCGCTTTTTGTGCTTTTGTATAAAACTTAATTTTGTGACTAGATTGCCGAATTTAATTGTCAAATTCTCGTTTTCATCAAATTGCACCCTACCACCCTCCCAATTAGCTTCCCCCACCCCCCGTCCACTTCCGGTTAGCTGTGAATAAAAACATTTCATCCGGTTTGGTAATTCATGGTCGGTTAGCCATTTAGTTTGACATATTTAAGCAGTTATCAATATTAGTTGTTCGTATTAATTGTTTGACTATTATATAAAAGTGTTTCGTAGAATTGAAAGTAAGCTGTTAACCGCTAAAGTATGATCACATTAATACATACTCCATATGTTTCACTATATTTGGCACACTTACCATTTTTGTAGGGTTTTTTCTAAGATTGACACATTTTCTCTTATGGTAAAAAGTACATCATTCATAACCACTCATTAAACTTTTTACTCCCCGCACTCAATTTCCCCCATCTAAACCTACGGTGTCAAACATAGTGAAACGGAGGGAGTATAATATTTATAAACCTATTTTTATAATTTTACATTAATAATAATAATATATTATTATTATTATTTTAAAATGCATATTAAAAAATACTTTCTCTATTTTTTAAAAAACTTTGGCACAATTTTAATTTTGTATTTTTGCTAAGATTGGTACATTTCCATTTATGGGAAAAATTGAATTATTTTAACCATTCATTAAAACTTTTTACACTCTATATTCAATTCTCTCCACGCATTTCAACTTGCAAAAACAACAACACAGAGTTATGGTGCCAAACATAGCAAAACAGAGGGATGACCTATTAAAGGCGATTATTTCGAACATTAGAAGTCACTTTGAAGGTGACTTCTCTGGTAGTGATTTTGATCGATTTAGTTCAAAGTCACTATGAAAAAATGCCTTCTATCGAGGTCAAAAACAGTTCCGAATTCGGAACCTATTTTTGATGTCCAAAAAATAAAGCCGCCAGAAACCAATAGGATTCCGGTAGAGATGCAAAGCCAGCCAAATCTGTTGGGCTTCAGGGGAGGCCAATGTGACCCAACAATAGAGAAATAACACCAATCAGTGACAACAAATGGAGAGAAACTTCAACGGGTGACAACAAAGGAAGAACAACTTCAATCTATTACAACATCAAAAGGTTACAATTGGTTACATCAAACAGCGATGGCGAGCGGCGGAGTCTTCAGCGAAGGTGGCGGAGTCAGAGTCGAGTGAGCAGAGATGAAGTGGAGTCGAGCAAGCTGAGGCGGAGGCGGAGTCGGAGCCAAGTGGCGGAGGTGGTTCCCTGTTCAGCAGCAGAGGCAGGGTTGTGCGGAGGCGGAGTTGGAGTCGAGCGCCAGAGACGGTTTCTTGTTCAGTGGCAGAGGCAAAGTCGAGCGAGCGACGGACATTTAGTCGATGAAGGTGGGCCTGTGGGAGCGGAGGTAAGAAGCGGCGAAGGGTTGCGTGACAGTGGGCGGCGGCGTGACGATGGCAGTGATGTAGGGTGAACGGTGGAGTGGAGGGGAGAAAACGTGAAGATGGGTTGCGGGAAAGAAAACTTAGCGGTTCTGAATTTTGAGTTAGGAAAATAACTAAGGGGGAAGAAACCCTAGTAGCTTTATATAGTTGGGATCAAAAGTCCAACAAAAACACCCAAATAAAAGGCAGTTCTTCAAGAACCGCCTTTAATCAATTAAAAAGTGGCTTTGAAGCTTCCGGTGTGATCTGGGAGGGAGTTCCAAACTCAAAACCTCCTCTCGGGTCCTCATTAAAGGCGGTTCTTCATAAATCAGACAAACATGTCTTCTTAGTGGTATCTTTAATGAGCCATCCTCCACTCGTGAATATTTCTCAGCTTTTACTTTTCGGCAAAGTATTCGGAAAGACCGCCTTTCCATAGAGATATAGAAAGACGGGTTGAATTAGAATTATAGAAAGATAAAGAAGTTTAAGTGGCAATATTAAAAATTTATTATGTAACGTGCAGTAGTTATAAGTTTATGATTATATTAATGCAGCTCGAAAATTTAATCTTAATTTCTTATAATTTGCAGTTTAAACCTTGGTCATTCAATAACTTATGGAAAGATCGTATTTCAAGAAATGGACTGGTACTTTTCAACCATGAATATTGTTACTACTTTGTTTTTTTTAAACAAAGATTCTTTCTCATTCTCATTAACTGCAAGATCATTACACATTTGCGCTAGGTTTAGGTCGCACATCCCCTAGCTAACAACTGTAAATAATCTGTTAAAACATTCTAAACTTTTTTGGCTCACACACTGTGGGGTGAGCCTCCCACAAATTGACCTATCATTAGGTTCATGTGCCTTATTGGCAATCTCTGCAACTCGAGCGCGCCTTCAATCTTTATCTTCACCGGGTTGCTTCACTTCTATAGTTTTAAGAGGTTGTTGATGGATTTCTCCAATCTACGGCGAAAGGTGTTCGTGGAAGGAGTCGAGAACATGACTGTTTTGGTTTGGACCCGTTCGGTACTGCATGCTTCCATGTTATTCAGTGTTGACCAGAGTTTTCCTCACCGGGTTTCCACAACTCCATAGTTATGCTTTTGAGAACCTTTTGGGAGGTTGTCGTTGGATTTCTCCAACCACCGCAGTAGGAAATAATCTAAATCTCACCGGAGTCGCGAGAGTACCAAATTCACACCTAGAAATAAAACATAAAAACAAACTAAAGAGTTAACCAAAACCCTAACATCATTAGGGAAGTCTTCCCGCAACACAAATCTACTCTAGCCCATAAACATGTGTCGTATTAAGAGTATTATTCTCCAAACTTGCTACATATGTGATACTATAGCAAGTGGGAACTCCGTTGTGCGCCAAAAACTATGTTCAACAACTACGTACTACTACAAAAAATACCCATCATTTTTCAGTGAGCCAGACCACATACTCCCAACCACAGGATGGCCTATTTTGACTGTTGACGGAACCTAACACCACTAATGACAAAGTCAACCCAAATGTTTCCAATCGACTCTTCATCAGAATCACTATGAGGTTGCCTCGGCTATAGCCGACTACGATGAATATTTATTAAGTGACTTGACAGCACATTGGATGGGGATAAATTTTAGGAATGAACAAGAGTAGAAAATACGTTGGATGTCCTTCAAGTCTGAATTTTTTACAGGGCCGATTTGGGAAGGAACCGTTCACTTCCTAATACCCTTGATCGCCTTGATCCTCGTTGACCCGTTGGGCGATCATTGACCAGGGCGGAAGACCATTGACTTTGGTGGACCGCCGGTGAGCTCGCTGAAAAGTTCTATCGGACCTCCTGTAGTCTCGCTGGAAAAGTGGTGGGCTTCCCAAAATGTGTCCTCCATATCTTGCCAGAACTTCATTGGGAACCGGAACTCCATCAGATAACTGAATCTAGTCAGGACGCCATCTCCGTCGCCGGCAAGGTGCGAAGTCACCAGAAAAATGGTGAGTCTCCATAAACTGCCCCACATACCTTGTCGGAACTCCACCAGACGACCATATCTGGTTGGGTCGCCATCTCCGTCGCTGGCATGGTGCGAACGCTGGGGTCGAGCTCCTCACCAGATCTTCATGACTGTTCGTCGCTTGCACGCGAAAGCTGGAGGTGGCCGCCAAAAATTTCGGGTGACAGTTGCGTTTTAGGTGGTTCACGACCATCCATCTCGTTCTGCAAGCTAGGAAGAGGAAAAATAGAAGTAAGAAAGGGAGGGGAGATCGCCGGATCGCCGCAGATTTTGGTTCTTTGGTTAGGAGGGAGTTTCGTAGAGAGAGATTTTTTTTGGTGGGGAGCCGATTATTACTACTTTGTTGGTTATGAATATTGCAATGCAAATAGATTTCTTGCCCCATTTCAAAGGCAGCTATAAAAAAATTATGTGGGGAATTGAGTATGTGAGAGTAAGAGACCAATTAAAATAGGACATGTGACAAATAAGTAAATTAAAAAAGGCAAAATGCAAAAAACAAACATTTAACCCCACTAAATGACCATATATCTCATTTTAATTGGCACATCACCTCCACATACCCAATTCTCCCACGTAACATTTTTTTAGATACTACCTAAAATTCTTTGGATTATTATTAAAAGGAAAGATGGAAGATTCTTGCATTTCCCTCACATTTTCAATTCAAACTTTAAATTCACTTTATAGTGGGATAATGGGATGTTTTCTTCTTCACAACTTAATTCAAAAAGTTAGTATGAGTTTTAGTCATCAAAAGTCAGTTCTTCATATAAAAAATATTCTAGTAATAATAAAGAAATAGGTGATATGAGGCTGTTAAAGGTTGCATAGGAAAATTTATGTTTTCCTCTATTATTAAGAGCAATGTGCAACTAGTAATTCAAGTTTCTCGGTCACAAAAGGTAGATCAAATTTCAGCATGCTTATAAAATGACACACAATCTTTGATGTCGGTCTTTGGTGATCCCTAAACAGAAAAACTAAATTGCGGATCAATTGGCACAATATCAATAGACTTGTCAAAGTGACATTTCTTCATGAAGTACATCTCCACTCTTCGTAAACTCTACCGATTATTAATAATACAAATTTATTTTTCAAAAAAAGAAGATAGATTTGATATTGACATTAAGTATTACTCCCTTTTGTCCTACCAGTTTTGACATACTCCCTCTGTTTCTTTAACAATGACACACTAGATTTAGGTGCTTGGATTTAGGAGAAGAAAATGAGTGGATGAAA
>JAULKK010304431.1:0-12337 GCA_032355705.1 Rubia peregrina
GTTTATACCCCTAGTTCTTGTGATTGTGCAAATATACCCCAGAGTTTTTTTTAAGTGCATTCATACCCTTGTCGTGGTCTGAAAAATTGGTCAATTTCAGTCATTCCCAGATTCAATAGAAATGACCGTTTAATTTCGGTCATTCCCGGATTCTGCAAAAACGGACATTTCTATTGAATTCGGGAATGATCGAAATTGACCAATTTTTTAGACCATGACATGGGTACACATACACTTTAAAAAAACTCAATGGAATATCTGCACAAACACAAGAACTGGGGGCATGAATGAGTTTATCCCTTCTTTTTATCAATGAAATGGTTAATAACGGGATGTTTGGCAACTCAACTCATTCATACAATTTTTTAAAAGAAATTAGCGGAGTACTATCGTGCGTTCATCGGTATTATTAATTAAAATATTAGGATTAATTGTTTCCATATTGTGTATTACCTTTAAATTGAAAACAAAGAATTTTATTTAAAATTTAAAATTTAGTCATCTAAGAAAAACTATATGGGATAGTAAAAAATTGTCAAATATTAAATACAATAAAATTTGATTATTTTTATAATATTTCATTCAAATTATTTAAAAATTTATTATTTATATGTTGAGATTCATTTTAAAAGTCTATCGTTATTATATGTATCTCATTTCAATAAATAAAAGTAAATATTAAATAAATTTATTAGTCTCACTAATTATAAAATGTCACCATTTAACAGTTAGTCGGTCTAAAACAAGACTTTTACATGTATAAATTAATAAATAAATAATATGTATACATATTTCTATCAGAAGTACTCTATCAATGTACATAAAAAATTATTATTTTTTGTTATTTCAGATTATGTGCTTCTTTAATTTTTTAGTGATATATATATATATATGTATATAGTAAAATGAGATATTTATGATTTTAATTATATCTTAAGAAGTTATATATTTTAATAAGTAATGATTGATTATATACAGTAAAGAATTAAAGTTAGTAACATATTATAATATTAGTATAAGTTATGATTGATTATATATAGTAAATAATAAAATCATTTACACATTATAATGTTAGTATGTTATTTTTAAACAACTTGGATTTAGTTTAGTCAAAATGAGTTCAATATCCCCGGTTGACAACACCATCCAGAAAACAAACAATTTCTATTATATGGTGCTTGTGATTATGAGATATATACAACACTTCAGTAAGTGCACATATAAGTCATAGATAATTCAAAATATAAGAACAACCTTAACTACTTTACATAAGTGCAAATATTGTCATAAACACTTTATTATGGCATTGACTAGCCATTTTCCATCATTGACTGACCCAAAATGACCAAAATATCCTTCCAACCTAATACCAAATTTTGAAAGACAAAAATGCCCTTGCAGATCATCTTCCTCAGTAGATCTTTGGCCTCCGAGAAAAAAATCTTGAACAATTTGGGGGAATCTTAGATTGCCCCTCAGAACAGACTCAAACGTGTCCGTCAAATAGTCGTCGTAGAACGGCAGCACTCTAGAGAGCATAATGTACAGAATCACTCCGGCACTCCACACGTCTACCTACCCGTCCTCCCCGCATCCCTCTTGGTCAACGTCCCCACCAAGTGCTTCTGCATCGACGACATCTACAAGTCCACCTTCACCACTGACAAGATCCGCTCGTCCAGCATGGTTTTCTTTATGGCTGACTTCATCTACGGCAGTCACGTCTCCGCCCACCAGATTAGGTAGGCTAACATCGGCGCCCTTTCCAACCCCTTGGTCATCAATTTTGGTACCAAATTTGTCATTCCGCAAAAATGCCCTAAACTCTCAAAACCCAACCCCTCTTCCATATTGAACCCACCACTCGAAATCCTATCCAATGCATATATATACCTCTGGGTGTTCTGCAGCGGTAGGAATCGCTGTAGAGGACTCGTGGAGAAAAGCAATGGTGGGAATCGCGGAAACAAGCAGCAGACTTGCAATGGCGATTTTCACTCTAGTGGGTGTTTCGCAGAAAGAGAAGAAGAGGTGGGTGGAAATGGGTTAGGGTTTTGGATTGGGAGTACTAATATTTTTTGGTTCTTTAGAGGGGTAACATTGTCATTTTTAAAAAATCCGGCATCAAACTGCCAGAAAGGGTAAATTTGCACATACACAAACATGGTTATATTTGTACTTTCAATTATCAAAAGATTATATTTTCACTTACGTAAATTAGGTAGGGTTATATATGGACTTTACTCAAAAATTATTTATAGGTGATGAGAAAAATGGTCAACAGTTATTACACTAACTGGCATTGACAGCTAGCAATAATTAATCTATTGTAAGAATATCTAAATTACATATCAACCAGACTAATCATTTGTACTATTATAGATTAGATATCCAATAAAAACTGTAATATCACCACGAGATATTAAGCTGCCTCCCGCGAAAATCATGACCACTTAGCAGAGAGAAGCATATCACATATTAATATCACTTCGCCAAAGAGTGATCTTCAACAATTGTAACACAACTTGATTCAAAATACAATATGTGTTGTCCAAACAGTAAACACTTTGAAGAAAAAACAGATGATCCATCCAAAAAGCATACTTCCTAATAGAGAAACATAAACGACAAGAAGAACACGCGATTTTTATAACCAGATTGGACAAAATACATCGATGCTGATAACTAAATTGAGTGGTCGTCACGAACACAAGAATTTAATCTATTAGGTAAGAACAATACTAATGTATGAGGAGATTGATTATTTTTTTATTGCTAAAGATGCATTTATGGCAGAGAATTAAAATCAACTTATGTGTGTTGGGATTTCTATAATCAATTCTGAATTGGATAATTGTTTACCAATCTAACTGGAGTGAACCAGACTGTCCAACTAGTCGGGACGGTCCAAAACTGGCCAAAATCTTGAAATTTGGCCCCTAAATTTGGCTATAATTACCAATAGTTTAATTGTTTAAACAACTTATGAGTCAAATTTCTCATAGGCTAGTTTTGAATGTTAGAATTATAGATTTCACCCATGGAGGTTTTGCCGAAAATAAATTATTCTTGGAAAACTTTCCACAATAGAGAAAATAAATATCATGCTTGTATAAAAAAATATTAAAAATGGAAAAGTAAATATTTTCAGTAAAAAGGTGCCTAGATTCTAGTGTGTTTAAGTGTGTGCGGGTGTGTGTATGTGTGGGAGGTGGGGGATTGGTTTGAGTGATGTGAAGAGGTTGGGATCTGTGGATGCTTGCTAACAAGATCTAGAATATGCCGCCAAACGGTAGTGGTCGGTGGTGAGTTTCTACCGTAGCTTGGTTCTTGGACTGGGAGATTGAGTTCGCCAATCATGGAGCTCCAATCGGTGGGGGGACACAGCCCACAATAGTGCCAACCATTGCGGGATGTGGGGGTGAGTGATGCAACCGGAAAACATAGAATTCACAAGCGCAAATCCAAGAAACGATATGAGTTGACAAGCTTCGAACCATAAAAACGAATTATGGAGTCCACATGGAAAGAAGATAAAATCTCCAAAATATTATTGAATCAAAAGATGAAATTGTCTTGAAATTCCCTATCATATTTTATACTAATAGACAGTAAACTAGAAAAGAAATATAAGTATTATCCTAATCTAAATCAATTCTAAGAATAACAAAATAAATATATTCTTGCAAAGACAGGAAGTAAAACTAAAAAGAAAAGGAAATAAGAGTTCTTCTAATAAGAATATTCTTAAAACAAAAATAAGAAATAAAACATTCTCCTAATAAGAATTATAAACAAATTATTTTCCAAATGAAAGATTAGGAAACATAATATATAATAAAAAAATAAAACTAAATATTCTTCTAAGAGAATAGGAAACATAATCTGATAAGAATAGAAATTCCATAATAGAACCAAAAAAATAAATAAAAATAAAAAGACAGTTTTAAAACCTGAAACGATCCCGGATTGCCAAAAAGGTCTGTATATTACAACGAAGCAATGTGTTGCATTTGTTGGCTCATTACCCTTTTCAAAAGATAACACAATAGTTGTTCAGACACCAAATACCAAATCTGCCCTGAAATTGCTGAAATTTTGCAACGGTTGATTTCTTCCTCGACTTAAGCATTAATGAAGCTAAGGGAGACTAGGGGAGTTTTAAGGCGGGAGGTCTGGAGGGGCGAGGGGAGGGTTTTGGTTGTTGGGGTTGGGTTGGTAGGCTTGCAGTTGTAGGGGTTTCCGCTCGTTGACGTTATAGTGGGGGCATGGGGGGTTATAGTGGGAGATTTTAGTGGTCGGTGGGCTTGCCGTGGTAGGTAGGAATGAGAATGGGTTTAGGTACGACTAGATCCACATGGTCTATACTCATTCGGTCTGGTATGTGTACAAAAAATTTAGACTCATTGGATTTGGTTATGGGTCTAGATTTTAAAAATATGGGTCTGGGTCTAAAGTATTCGAACTCAGACCCGACCCGTAGACACATAAAACCCTAACTATATATATATATATTACTTTCATATTTACTCTGTATTTTTATATTTAATTCAAAAAATAATATGTATTGTATATTGATTTTTGAAAAATTTAATTCGGGTGCATATTGAACTTGAATTATTTGTATTTAAGATAATATATAATCCCTCCGTCCTGTTTTCTAAAGGAACATGGGTAGTGTTTTTTTACTACTAGGTATGATCAAATTTCCCCTTTGCTTGGTAAACCTTTGGGGTGATGGTATAATCCTGACTAATATGTCGAGTGGTAGTATTTCGATATTCAAAGCAGAATATTCGAAGAAGACCCTTGACAGGTAATTCGAACCGCGATAGTGTAACTAACTGAGCTCCGTTATGTTTTTCTCAGGGGATGCCTCATTGGCCATCTATTAGTTCACAATTAAATACTATGGTATGTAAATCGATTTTTCAATTGGTCTCTCATTGTAGCTCTTCTTATGTCCGGTTTCCTTATAAGTACGCTATTTTATATCACTCCTTAATATTGGCTTCACTATTTGGGTTCTTAGTTTTTTTATGCTGTGTATTTTCTATGATGTTTGACACCTAGTGATCTACAAGGGTTGGGGCACTATGGCTTCGTTCGGTCGGGAAGAATCTATCCCGGTGATTGGTAATCCTATCCATATTCATTGTTTGTGATCGTGTTTCTTATAGGGGCTGGTGCCGCTACACGCTTTTGCTTTTATATTTTTCCGTGCTACATGCATTTTCTTACTAGGAAATCCATTTTACAACTTGGAGCATGTGTAACATACCTTTGCTACGTACTTTTGGAGAGGTTCCAATAATCTTGCATATCTGAACTCGAGTTTGGGAGTTGCTGGTGCCTCATTTGTATATGTTTTCCAAACAACAGCTCCAACATGGAACTCCGACATTTCTTGAGAACTATCAAAACTCAAAAAGAAAAAATTGGTCCCCACAGACAGAGTCACTGATATGGTTGACTCTTTTCGAATAATGATAGTACCCAGGATTAGCTCACGTCAAGTTTATGCTTCTTCAAGTATATGCGAATGTTGTCGGGGTTGTTCCGGGGAAGAATATCTTATGCTTAAAGTTAGTGCATCATCGTATTATCTCCCTTTATTTAATAGTTTTCACTTACCTTATGGCGTTTCGTATCTTTATTATAGTTCTTCCATGGCGTGACGTGGTCTGACCATCGTGCCCCTATCTTTAGATTGTGTCCCCCTTGAGTGTATCATGTCCGCATGTTGAGCACCGTGGCCTCTTTGACTAATAGTGTTTTTTGCTATATCCGCAAAATGTCAATTTAGTTAAATTGTTGTGGTTGAGGATTCATTAAGCGGACTGATACCCTATGTCAGTAGCGAATTGCTAACTACGTGTTTCCTGACTTTGATATTTCATCATATTTTGTTAGCTTGATCGGGTCATGTATACAACTTGACTTGTTATTTTGTTTATTGACCGTACTGAGCGGGTCATATACACCATAAGTCTATGATGAGTTCAATGATGATATACTACCAATAAGGTACAATATTCATCACTCATATTTCCCATGCTTTTGCATGATATAAAATGACTATTTTATTGCTAAATAAAAAAATCACTATGCTTATTTTCTTTTTAGTGGGTCCAAGGTAATGTAGTCGTGCTACTCGATATGTTTCATTTCAATATGTAATTTAACTATTTATTTAGTCAAAACTTCTTAAATTTGACCATAAAATTGAATTGATATATAAGTATAATCAGTAGAGCAAATGACTTCTGTGACCCCACAATTATTACCATCATCTTATTTGGTCAATTTCTAGTTTACCCAACTTACAAAAATGATAAATCACGGTTATTCCGATAGGTCAATGCATTAAGTCCGGTCAAAGTGTTAATTTTAAGGGCAAAGAGTTATTTTCCCTTTTCTATTTCCTTTTCCCTTTTTTATTTTCCTATTCCTATTCCTTTTTCCTTCTTCCCTCTCCCCACACCCACCACCACCAAATCCATCGTTCACCTTCATCATGAACGTCGAAGAAGAACCCAAAGAGGCGAGCGTCATCATTCACCAACTAGATCAAAACAATCCCACAACCCCAAGTCATCGACGAAGAAACTTTGATATGGACACTGGCTGACGACGGAGGAGCTGAGGCATCACGGTTGAGACCTTTGTCAAGGTCGATGTTTCCACGCAGGAGAGAAATTTTTGCGGTAGAGTAACTCGAATAGGAATGAGCCACGCCAACAGCGCCTGTGGCGACGGCTGGCCGGAGCTTTGGCCAAGATCTCGATAATTAGCTTTAAAAATCTTGAAATCGCATTGGCGGGGAGGATATAGTTGCTGTTTTTGTCTATTGCCACGGTGGTGTTGCAGTCGAGGACAGAGCATAGAGAGCTATCCTTAATGGTGTTTGCCTACATGGAGAGTTGTCATTGATATAAGGCATCATTTTATTTGAGATATGGTTGGGATGAAAGAAGTGGTAGTTGACAATGTTTCAACATTGGAACACAATGTTAATATTTTCACAAAGCCTTTGGACTCTGCAACTTTTGAGCTCCTCAAAAAACACTTAGGTGTTTGTCAAATTTGAGTTATTTATTTTTCTCATTAGTTTTTAATTTTATTTTTTGGTACATACAAAAGAAAAATACAAAAAAAATAACGAGAAAAAGAGAACGAAAAAATGGAGGCGTAGTTGGTTATGTTGGAAGTTCGTGCTGAAGACATTCTGGTGATTGATGTGATGACTAGTTGGTGAAAAGGGAAGGATGGATTTACTTTGGAAAGCATAAAAAGTGTTTTTGCTTCTATACTTGTGCTTCCGGATCCCACAAGCTTAAGATTAGGAGAATTTATTATTGGCATACTAGGGAGGATGATTATGAAGTGGTGAAATCCACCTCTTATGTTGAAATGGTCAAATTTGATCTTGAGATGCTTATCATGGTCGAATAGATTAGAGAGATGGTTCATCCTATTATTTTAGTTTGGGATGATAAGGAGTTGGAAAACAGTGATGCTGGTCATGTTCCAACACACAGTATGGAGACATGGGGAGAAGCTGCGGAGATGGAAATAGATGATCCTGAGGCGATTAGAGATTTTGATGTTCAAACATCATTGAATATGGCTGAAGAAGATTATGATCTTGGTGGTGAACAAGCCTATGTTCCAACACTATACATTGAGATAAAAGGAGAGAGTACTGGTGAGGAAGCTGAGCATGGTGATGTTCCAATACTGATGCAGACCGAGGGACTTGATTTTGAAGAAATAAAGGATATGATGTTCCAACTTCAGAAAAAGCAGGTGAAATTGAGAGATGCTATGTTCCAACATCAGAGACTAGTGTTAGAACACGAGTTGACCAAATTATTAAAGACACTACTGATCAGACTGCAGGATCATTAGAAGAAGAAGCACAACCACCAAGAAGAAGAATAAGGAATAAGGTGGACATAGTTCAAGGGCGGCTCCCCTGTCAAGGATGCACTGAACTCTGAATATTATGATGAAGACTGTCAGGAGAGCTGTGAGATTATCAGTCAGAGGAAAATTATTGCAGAGAGGCCATTTAATGTTGATTCGTACAAGGAAAGTAGCTTTACAACCTTCCTTGATTATCTGGGGTTGAGAGATGCTGACACACTCAATGTAATGGCAGGAAATCAGGATTCAGATTCTGAGTGGTATGGCTACGTCTGAGTAAAGTAATCAGATTTTTCGGGGAAAGGCTTAACATGTTTCTTGGACTCCCCACACTCGTTTTTGTGACCACTTATTCTGAGGATTTTTTAAAAATGTTTTCAGAGATAACTGGAACAGACTAAGTGGCCAATTCAGGGAAATGCTGCATCTATTATGACCAGCTGATTTGTTTGCTTATTCCAGATTGCCATTAACGGTTGGATTCCCTCTTCTAACACCACTGCACACACCTGAGACATGGCTAAGATGTTGTACAACATCGGAACTAAAACTACTACAAATCTTGGTCTCTTTATACAAGGAAACATAGTTTACCAGGATGTCTCTTCTCGGGCTAAAAACTCTCTGCCTTACCATGTATTATTTCAGCCATAATTAGAGGAGAAAGTGTGAAGGCTAAGAAGAGCGATGTGATGGTTTCTACGATTCCTCTCAAGTCGAACAAAAGGGCTTTCTTGTTGAGAAAGGTGAATGATCTCCCATGGACCCTTTTCGAGGCTGGATCTACATCTGCTTTGGCTAAGTAGGATATAGATACCAAGATAGAATCTCTTATATTTCAAAATGCTGCTTTCAAAGTATAGAGAGTGCAACTGGTAACTCCGATGAGTGAAAGATTAAGATTAATTTGTTGTGTTTGACATATTTATTGTCCTAATGGGGAGATATTTTGGATTTATTATGTTGGGTTGATGTTCCAATATGCATTCTGCTGATGTTCCAACATGAATATCATTTCTGGATATTGTGTTATTTGGTATCCTGCAATTCAAGGGGAGATATTAAGTTTTATGGCTCGATGTTCCAACATTCAGAAAGAGTTATGTATTTTTCATGATAGTTGATGCTTTATGTGCATAAGTCTGTGTGATGAGAGTTCAAAATATTAATGGGTCCAAAAATGCTAAAAGTTGAGATTGTGAAGTCTGTATTTAATTAATTGGCAATTTATAAAAATTATGCAAATACGGAAAGTATATGTTGAAACATGAATATGGAAAAATATGCAGCAAAAGGAAATCTGAGTTGGTAGAAATATTCCATCTGTGCATTATTGAAGATTATAACAATTCCTATATTTAGGGGTGGGAGTTGGGTCAGTTTATTCGGTTTTTAGTTTATTCGGTTTGGGTAATTTAGTTTTGCCCCCAAGAAACCCAAAACCGAAACTGACCCAAATAACTCGAATGATCCGAACCAAATTCGGAATTCGGTTTTGGATAGAAACCAAATTCAACCCGAATAAACTGAATTGAGTGGTATTTTTAAAAAATAATAATTACTAAATCGTATAAATTAATTAAAAATTAAATAAAAATACGTAATCTAATTTCTACATCATCAAAATCAAGTTTTTAAAATAAAAATATAACAAGTACAATACAAATTCAACCACAACAATTTTAACATTACATGTAAGATTAAAGAAAAATGGTTCGTTTTAATATTCATCTTCAAAACATTCACATTCTTCAAGCCTTCAAGCACTCCATATTAACATTCACCTTCAACCGCTCCACAAATTTAGTATGGTAACTTGTGTTATTTACTTATTTCCCCAAACTTACTTATATTTTAGAATTTAGGAATAATTTTTTAAACATAAAGATTGGTCCTCCAACTTAAATTTATTTATTTATTTATTTATTTATGAATTTAATTTTGTTTTCATAAAATTTAATTATTATGTATACATATATTTAATTTATTACAATTTGGTATTCAGTTCGGGTTTCAGTTTGAGGTTTAATATCCAAAACCGATCCAAAAACCATATTCGAAATTCGGTTTATTCAATTCGGATATCCAAAAACTGTATATTAAATTCGGTTCAGGTTGTTCGATTTGGATAATTCAAATTTCGGTTCGATTTTTGAATTTTTTGCCCACCCCTACCCATATTTATGTGATTGGATTGGATTTAAGGAAATCGGAATTGATTTGATATTATACCTTTTTACATGGGATTTGGTTTGATTGGATGATAATATTTTAATTCTTTATTTCAAGGAATTTGATTTGATAATTGCTAGTTCCATGAGGTTTTATTGCAATCAGAATTGCAAATAGAATATGAATTGTTTTCGCACAAGACTTCATGCGTACAAAGACTTTCAATGTTGGAACATATGGAAAGAGAGAGCTTAGAAGGATTTTACCGATTGAAGAATATTGCGTGAATATTGATTAATGGAAGATTGGAGATTTCACAATAAGATTTATGCGTATGATTGAACAATATTGGATTTTTGGAAAATCCCTATTCATAAGAAATTGGATTTATGGGATATTATCTTGTTTAAGATATTTGTAGAGATAGGGAAAATTCCAGTATTCAAGGGATTGTGATATGCTTCTGAAGCAGAGTTGGAAATGGAATATTTTGAAGACAAAGGTGAATATTTACGATATGCTCATGGACTATAAATAGAGGACATCATGGCTATGCAAGTCACGAACTTAATAGCGAAAATTCGCATTCAGATTTTCTATTTTTCCAAGAGTACTACGAGAGCCAGAATACATATGTTCTAACATACTGTGACCTATTGATTAGTTCAGAGTCATATACCTCAATTTCTAAAGAGGAGGTGATCCAACATCCACGAGTTTCAAGGTCAAAGAAAGTCTTATCAAGGCGGATCGGTAGCAACGCGAGCTTGCGAGTTCCACACGTTATGATTAGATAAGTTAAGTATATTTGTATGATGTTATTTGTATTGTATAATTCTGATTAGTGATTTATTCTGAAGTGGGTCAGGCCCCGCAAATTTAAGTGATTTTACCAAACTACGTAACCAAGTCTCGTGTGTCAACTTTTATGTTTTAACGTACTTGGTTTAGTTGGAACGAATTAATTGGATTAAACTAGATAATTGGTAAACCGTAATTTTTAATATGTAATGTAAATATCCTTGCAATATGTTAGTTATTGCTAAAAGTTAGTTAGGTTAAATGTCAATCTCAATTATTGTTATCACTACTAGGCGTTTTTCCCAACATTTTTTAATGATTAAAAGAAAACTCAAAAGTCACATTGATTTATGGAAAAAAAATCAACGTCAGATGGATCCTTAACTTCCCGAGTGTTTCAATTGTTGTACAAAGGCATCGCTTTGTCATAAATCAAACCTTGTAACGACCCCAATTTACCTTTAAACTCCCTTGTAATATCTTTCACCATTTCATCGAACTGTACATTGCTATCTAATTTATCTCCCACCTTCATCAATTCAATCGTCTCAGAGGGATCCTTAACTTCCCCATGCCATACCCAACGAGTGTTGGTAGTTTGAAACCCCCTTACTATGAGATGTTCCCGCATATTCTTACTCCCTAAATATGCATCATTTATATAATCCTTACACGGGCTTCGTTCTCGCACCACACCTTTTTTATAAGCATATTTAAATGCTAAAATAAATTATTCTACCAATGGCTTGTACTCGGGTAATTTTCCAAGATCATAACCAATGAGTTAATTTAGATCCATTATCCTACAAGTCAACTACAATGCAACCCATGTCCATTCAATCAACAATAATCAAAACCTTTATCTCAAACCCTAATTGAACATATATATATATAACATTAAATATATCACCCCTTAACATATAATTGTGCAAAGTGCTAAAATAACCCTAACTTTATGCTGAAAGTGCTAATATAAACCTACAATCTAAGAAAATGCCAATATAATCTTTGACTCATTTGACTTTTTAGTCAGCTGATTTATGGTCGGATTCATGTAAAAAGATGATTTTATCCTTGACTTTTAAATAATGAAAGAAATGAAAAAGAGGCTTCATTGTCCCCGTCGTCTTCTTCCCCATTCTCATCATTTTCTTTTCCCCCATATGTTCTTCTCAACTCATTCTCATCCCTCATATTTTCCATCCCTCTCCTCATACCTGAACCATTGTTTTCCGATGCCGATGTGCTGCTACTGGCCTTCGTTTTTGCCGCCACTAGGCTCCTCCGTGGGCGTACAAGGCTAGGGTTTCAGGTATGTGGAATCCACCATTTATGATCGAGTTTAGGGTTTGCAATTTGAATCAGGGATGGTGGTGAATTAGGGGCGGTGAACCGGGGGTGGTGGGGATGGTGAACCACCACCGGATGTGGTCTC
>JAULKK010304442.1:0-12335 GCA_032355705.1 Rubia peregrina
TTAAATAATTTTTAAATTAAACTATATTATTTTAAATGTAATAATATTTAAATAATAAATAAATTATGATTTATTTTTATAGAATATAAAATAATAATATAATATTTAATTATATATTATTCACTTAATAAAGAAAAATACAATTATTTTAATTTTACTTAGTTAGAATAATTTTAATATTTCGTTTAAAAAATATAATTTTACTAATAAATATATTATTTATAATTAATAGTAGCTTTACAAAATTATTTTTAATTTTATAAAAAAATTGAAGAATGTTAAACTTGTTCATGAATTAAATTAATGGTGTGTATGTTGTATTAAACTAATACTTTTTAATAAAAAAAATTCAAGAAAATAGGATAAAATTACAAATGAATCAAAATGGGTCGATTTCGGTCAAAATCCAACCCGACCCGTTTTGACCTGACTCATTTCGACCCAAATGGGACATTGACCCAACCTGATCCTTATGGGCCGGGTCAAAACGGGTTGGGTCGGGCAATTTGAACATCCCTACTAACAACTATTTGTACCTTTACAGAGTAGTGATCCAATAAATCTGTAACATTGATTTAACTTAATTTAATTATATATTATTATTATTATTTTCAGCACATTTATTTTTAGTCCAATTCAGTTCAAATCAGGTAAGATCCGTTCAAGCAAGTGTCAAAGAACAGGGCCGTATTTTAAATAAAGTTACATAATTTTATTTTTTGAAGTATCTTTTTAAGAAAATTGATCGAGAAAGTTTACTGTTAAACAGATTAAATATCAGACCAATTATGAAATCATTAGACACACCCACGGATGTACCCCAACGGTTGGGACGTTGGTTAGTTTGGTCCAATGGTCACAGGTTCGATACTCGGCAGCGGCAGTGTGAGGATGTTCATGTGTAGCAAGTGTACGCCCACATGTGTACATGAGTAGCGTGGGTCCCTTGTGCGCACCGAGTCCAGTAACCGCCAACGGGTCCTGGCGCTGGGCTACCGTGAATTTACCTCCTCCACCAGGGCCTAGGGTGTCGGGCAGGCAGGGGCGCTGCGGGCGAGCGATATCACCTTTTGGTCCAATAGAAAGATATCACACTACAATCTTTACGTTTGTATATTTATAAACCTTTACATTCTAAACAGTATCTATTTTATTGATGAATAGTAAAATAATAGAGAGACGGAGAAAGCACATACGAGTAGAAATGAAGCATGATGGAACATCCAGTATTCTAGAAGTGTATGCAGCTTTTAAGGAAACTCCAAAGATGACAATTCAAAACCAAGAATAGACTCAATTTTTAGCAATTCAGAGGACTTCACACACATCTAGCCCTAATCTCCTCAGTACTATATACTCCCTCCGTCCCAACTAGATTTGTACTACAATCATTATCACACTGTTTAACAAATATATTTGACCGTTAATATTCTTACCTACGTAAACTAACTTCAAATAAAAGTTTGATATTTAGAAACTATTAATTACAATGAAATGAACAATATCATATACGATAATATTATTGTTTATAAAGATATTCAAATATGCGATCAAACTTTGATAGAGAATAGTGTAAAAAAATAAAAGTGTGAATAGAGGTGGGACAGTGGGAGTAAAGCTCATCCTCTGTTCCATTTGAGTATTCAATCACAAACGAAATCTCTACTACAAGAACAAATAGAGTATAACTACTGACTGAGAATCTGAGCAAGAAAGAAAATGGAGATCCTCTATAATTGCTGACAGAGTAATTTTTGGTTTCTAACGGGAATCATCAAATCCCGCTCTGTTTCTATTTCTGAGTGGCTGAATTATACCTTATCAATAGGGGAGACCATCCACGAAATTTTATATGAATTTTATACACAATATATTCAGATTTTCGATTTTATACTATTTTCTTGCAAGCATTTTTCATTGTTGTTTACTCCCGAGGGTTAATTAAGTATCAATACCCTTTGTGAATTAATCATGCGGGCTAGTTAGTGAACAAAGAACCTTTTATTTGTGAGCTAATTATGCGGGCTAGTTAGCGAGCAAATAATCGAATTGAAAGCCAATGCCGAGGACTAGTTGGTGATCAATTTGGTCAGCTGTTATTATGGTTTTTGCGAGATCCCTTATTACGGTCAAGAATCATTCAAATTTCGCAATCTAGAGTTTTTACCCCGGGAGATTCATATCAGTTTGTATCAGAGGAAAGAAAAAGTTTCTGTGACTATCATATCAGTTGTCATCAATTGGTATCGTGGGGCGATATCAGTCGGTATCTTCATATACATTATTTTATTTTTAATGAAAATAATAATAATCAGAATTCTATTCACCAGCCGCCGGACAACAATCGCCGCCGCCGTTCACATTCAGCTCCGGCGATCTGTCCTCTTGCCTGCTACCTCTCTCAGCCACTTTTCTCCTTCTCTAATTGCTGCCATTACTCTGATCATCTCTGGCTGACAAGAGCGTTCTCCATCTAGACGAACCCAGCTCTCCAGCAACTGTTTCCGACCGATCTGCTCCAGCATTCTCCGACCGATACCACCGCCGCAGAACCAATCGACCAGTCGAGATCATCTTTTGGCGTTCTCTCGGTTTCTTCAATATCACACAAGCTTTGCGTCGATTTTCCAACAACAATCTTCAGAACTCCAGCGTGCGTTGTCAGTTTATAATTTCATTGCAGAGGGTTTTAGCAAAGAAGGAGATATGCGCGTGGTCATCACGCGTGTGTTACCAGGCGCGCGAGGCTGATTCCATTATTTCTTGGCGCGTGTAGTGAATGCGTGATTATCTCATCTCTCCAAGTCCAAATTATCGAGAGTTTTTTTAAAAAAATATCTCAAGTTGTTGAATATTTTGCAATTTATTTTATTTTCTCGCCAGGTGCTTGTCATCTCACGAGTTAAAGCCACATCAGCATCTAGTCACTGCCAAGTCAGCGTCATGTCACATTGTCCCAGCAAAATTTTACAAGGATGGTGTGAGATGTTTATCTCCATTTATTTTTTAAGATCGTTCACGTTTTGAGGATGAAAGTTTTCGATCACGGTGGGAATGATACGATGTAAAAAATATCATTTATTATAATTTTCTTAGTTTAGTATTTTTAGTAGGTCAACATTGTACTTTTTTTTCCACTGGATTTTTTAAAAATAAGGTATTGTGATCATTTTACTATATTTTATTATTATTAATGAATCCATAAACTCGACCATGTTGGATTAGAAGAATTTTGGTTATATTCTAATTTAGGGTTTAGAATATTCAGTTTTGATTTGATTTTATATTTGGTAAGTTTAGATAAGGTAGATTGATTCAAGAATTCATCCAATATTTGGATTAATTTACTTGGATGAATATGGTCATCATTTAGAATTAAATTAGGTATTGTAGTTAGATATGATTTTAACTTCTCAAATCTGCCATAATTCTTTTTAGTTTCTAACTGGATTTACCAAATCCCGCTCTATTTCTATTTCTGAGTGGCCAAATTATGTCCTATAAATAGGAGAGACCATCCACGAAATTTTACACTAATTTTATACACAATATGTTCAGATTTTTGAGTTTATACTCTTTGGTTGCGAGTATTTTTCATTGTTGCTTTATCCCGCGGGTTAATTAAGCATCAATACTCTTTGTGAACTAATCATATGGGCTAGTTAGCGAGAAAATACTTGAATTGAAAGCCAATCCCGAGGGCTAGTTGGTGCTCAATTTGTGCAGCTGTTATTAGGGTTTTGCGATATCCCTTAATACAGTCAGGAATCAATCAAATTCTGCAATCCAGAGTTTTCGCAAGAAAATTCATATCATGGTATACAAAGACATACCTCTTGAAATCTTAGAGGAATATTAGTGAGGGGAGGGAGAATGGGTGGTAGATTTTTGGAAAGGTGGGAAGAGGAACAATTCAAACAGATTATAAGGTTCCCCTCTACTTATATAAATGTCAGAAAACGACCTCATTTTAAATTATTGTAAAATCCATCACGGATATGCGGCCTCAGTAGTCCTGTCGACCTTACCGACTTGACTTACTATTATGACCGACATTGATCATAAATTTATATGGGCCAATAAATGTTTTAGGCAAACTAGAATAATAAATTATCCCACTGAATAAACCCTACTCTATTTTTGACTTAAATAATTATTTTTCACTCTGAAAAATAAATATTTAAAGGTAGTCAATCCTCACTTTCTAGTAGAAGTCGAGCCACAATTGACCTTACACGAGTGATTAAAGGTCGAATCCCTTGACATCGATCTATCTACAATTCTTATATGATACACTGGGGATACAATGTTCACGATATCCCCAGTAATTAGTTAGTTAACTTATCAGCTATTTTCTTTTTAAAAATTAAAAGATAAAATCTAATATATCATACTTGTATTTAGTAAGTAACTACAATCATAATTTTTTATACTATTGGGGATACAATGTGGAAGGTACAACAGGGACACGACATAATTTACGGTCTATCTATGTAGATTTACAATGGAAGTCGAGCATGCTATGCAGCCTGAATATGATGCCTAAATGAGTAATAAAACGTGGGACTTAGTCCCTCGTCCCTTTAGTTCTAATGTTGTTGGCTGTAAGTGGGTGTACAAGTCGAAGAGGAAAGATGATGGCTCGATAGAGTTCTACAAATCGTGCCTGGTTGCCAAGGGATTTCATCATGAGGCCGTCTTGCCTTTGTTCCATGCACTACCACATTTCACTCGTGGCTTTCTGTCTACTACCGTTCTTGCGAATGACCTTCTACAATATACCACTACCCTTGTAAATATCCTTCTACAATCTTCCTCGAAGTGCTCACGAGCAACCTACCAATAAACTCACAAAAATGGAATATAGGTGCTCATGAGGACATAGTGTCCATTAGGTCTAATAAGTCTACAAAACCAAGGATTTAGACAAGAAAATCAACAATGACTATCTAAACCCCTTATCATGTAAACCCGAATAAAGCTAGCAATCAAAAAACCAAAACATAATTTAAAAAAATATTCTAAATGCATTGGTTAATGCATGCTTTTCGGTGAAGATCATAGACTAATACCAATAGAATTTTGAAGTAGATATTTATTGCTAAAGGTTTAGGAACTTGAAAGGTGACACACAATAGAAGTTTTTATTGGGGTTGTAATGGATTAATGAAGTATTTAAACAATAAGAGCTAATTTGAAATTATTTATTTAAAAATTATATGATAATAACTAGTGGTGAACAGGTTTGTTAAAGACGGTTAAATCGGAAAAGAGAAGTCACCTTTTGGGTGCTTTACTGGGTCCACATTTGAACATCAACAATCAAAGGCAGTTCAAAAACCATATATATTGGGAATCCAAATTCAGTTCTAAAATCCGGAACCTAAATCCGAGGATAAAAAAAATGTTCGAAATGAATTTGGTTTCCGACAACTTCTGGTGAAACAGAATTAGCACATCCATTACACACCGTGAACCTCTTCTTTTCTGACGCCTAGAAATGTAGTGCTCAGAAACCCGGTACCCTGAAATATGGCCAGAAATGCTATGTCGTGAACCTTTTTTCTGGGTATCATGAACTTTCGATGTACATCAGAAAAGGTAAGAAAAATGCGCGCCCTCTAGGTTGAGCCCTTCTACGTACAAAAGTGGCATGGATCAACAAGAAGCAATGTAAATCGACAAGCCGTGAAATCTCCAGCGTAAATCACGGCAGCGTGAAACTATGGCATGGCGGGGGGTGGCATGTGGTTAAGATGATAGTGAAGAGGGAATTTGAGAGGTGGTGGAAGAAGGTTGAGAGGTGGAAGTTGAGAGGAGGTGGAGGGGAGGATGAGATTGATGAAGGAGAAGTAAGGTTGTAGCTAGTTCTCCAAAAATGAAAACTAAGGAAACAAAATTGAAACCATACTCGCAGTTTCCTAAAATAAAAAATGAGGAAATAAAAGTGAAGACCTTCTTGCGGCGTGAACATTTAGTAACGTTTGGGCAAGTTGGGCCAAATAACCCAAAACCCATTAAAGCCAGTTCTTGTGTAGAACCTCCTTTAATTAATATTAATTAAAGGCATAACCAGCTTCCATTAGTATGAATCACCTTTAATAAACTTCTATAAAAGGCGGATCTTGAACCTCTTTTAAATGAAATTCTATATGCCTTTAAAATGAAAAGTTACACGGCCAGTGCCACTCAGTTTTCTCAGATAAACAAGTCTAAAAAACTGGATCGTGTAAAATTACACAGTCCGTGTATTCAGTTTCACCAAAAGCTCAGGTCAAGGAAACAGACGTGTAAAATTAACAGGGTCCGTGTACTCAGGATTCTTATAAACAAGTCCCAGGAAATTTACCGTGCAGTTATAGACAGTCAGTGTAAAAACCCTTAGCACGATTCGTGCAGGCTAGCCCGGTCCGTGTCATGCTGTTGACTAGAGTTTTGACCTGCGGGTAAAAGGTTTATCTCTCTTCTCACTATATAAAGCAACCTTATCCATTGGACAAATGAGAGGAGGAGGATCTGAAACTCTTTCTACACATTTTCCTCTATTAATTTATTCATAACATTGTATTTGTGTATAAAAAATGCAAACTTTGTGTGGGTTTAATTATGTTAGGTTATTTAGTATCTTAGGAGCATTTGTAAGCGTATTTAACCATTGATTTGAGATATTTTTAGATTCATTTATAATATGCTCTTATTATTATTGTTGCTTGATTTTAATAACTATGACTATGCATGCTTGATGTTAGTATGTAAAAATAAATGATTTCATTGCATGATTTAGCTCTAGGCTCGGGAATGAACCCGGGATCATTTTGAATGTTTGTCAGTTTGATCAAAGGTTAATGTGAAGGTCGTGTTTAGCAGTGATAACTGTCCATGATTAATAATTCTGTGTTTGAACTAGGCTAAATGACTTAAGTGAATTAGGTATGAATGACACGGGAGTGACCCAACCACATACTGTCACACATCTTATTGATCTTGTTGGGGGAGTAGTCTGATTCCAAAAGTCATATCTCACGTTTGTGGTAAACTAGATCGGATAAACTTCTAGATGGAAATCAATAAGATATCAATGGTCAGATTGGTTTAGAGTGGGTGTTCACGGTGGAGGTCCTTGCTAGTCATGCTACTCCTATGTTTGATTTAGTGCGCTTTGGGAGCTGGTTTGTTAACCACAATAGTGAGGGCTACATGGGGTCTGTGGTAGCGCTCTTCTAAGTTCAACGGGTGGAGGTAAGAGTTTGACGAGGGGGCGGAGCTGGGAAATTAGTCATCGTGGGAGTTCCTAATGAATCAACCTCTCCATATCGTGTGATAATGCATGAGATAATTAAATTGTTATTATGTGAATAGGAATCGAGGATCGACACTAGTGGAGGAAGGGGTGATTAAAGGTTGTTCTATCAAACCAGAGAAGGTACTTTAGAACCCTCTTCTCTAGGTCCTCCTTTGATTGAAGGCGAATCAAATAACCACCTTTAATAGTGTCCGAAATAGGTTCCAAGTTTGGAACCTATTTCTGCCTTCCAAAAATATAGCTGTTAGAAACCGATTGGTTTCTGGGAGCGAGGAACGAAGGAACAACAAAAAAACATGAAAAATTATGACACCAGAGCTATAACTTTAGCGCTAAAATTTGATTTGAAACATGAAATTTGATCTAAACTTTCACCGGCGCTAAAACTTTATTGTTGAGTTAAACTATTAAACAACAAAATCAACAGCAAAATAAACACAACAAAAGCAACATGAAACCTCACCGGCACTGGGCTTCGACGCGGCGATGAGAAACCCTTGCGGGGAAGCGGCGACAAGTAACCCTAGAGGGGTAGCGGGTGTGGCTAGGGGTGGGCAAAAAAACCAAAAACCGAAATCCGAACCGAAAACCGAATTATCCAAATTCGAATAACCCGAACCGAATTTAATATACGGTTTTCGGATATCCGAATTGAATAAACCGAATTCTGAATATGGTTTTTGGATCGGTTTTGGATATTAAAACTCAAACCGAAACCCGAACCGAATACCGAATTGTAATTAATTAATTAAATAATTATATATAATAATTAAATTTTAAAACAAAAAAATAAATTTAAGTTGGAGGACCAATGTTTATATTTAAAAAATAATCCTAAACTCTAAAGCCTAAGTAAGTTTGGGATAATAAGTAAATAATACAAGTTACCTTAAGTAAATTTGTGGAGTGTTTGAAAGTTTGAAGAATGTGAAAGCTTTGAAGATGAATATTAAAACGAACTATTTTCTTTAATTTTAAATGTAATGCTAAAATTGTTACGGTTGAATTTTTATTGTACTTGTTGGATTTAATTTTGAAAACTTGATTTTGATGATTTAGAAATTAGATTACATATTTTTATTTAATTTTAAATTAAATTATTCAATTTTAGTAATTATTTTTTAAAAAAATTACCGTCAATTCGATTTATTTGGGTTGAATTCGGTTTCAAACCAAAACCGAATTCCGAATTCGGTTTCAAACCAAAATCGAATTCCGAATTCGGTTAAGATAATTTGGATTATTCGGGTTGGATTCGGCTTTGGATTTTTAGGGGCAAAATCGAATAATCCAAACCAAATAAATCAAAAACCAATTAAACTGAACCGACACTCACTCCTACTTTTGAACACTAAACCTCTTTCATATCTCAATTAAAGGTGGTTCCGATGGAACCGCCTTTTAATGATGCCTTTAATATAACCTTTTTTTTACTAGTGCACAAACATTATTTATATTGTCTAAGTCAAATGAATTTTGTGTCTTATGAAAATCACCTAAAGTTTAGGCAGCGATTACTATATATTTATTAAATATTTTAATTAGAATGTGGTTATTTTTTAAAGTTACAAATAAATTTAGTGAAGATGAAATTTTGTATCAATTTTTACAGAAAAATCACGGTCTAAAATTTAGGTTGAGTTTATGACTTACAGAGACCATGTCTAGGAATATACTAAAAGAAAGAAGCATAATACTCCCTCCGTCTCACCTCCATTTTGCACTCTTTCCTATTTGGTACATCCCAACTGAATTTGCACTCTACACTTTATTTTCTTATTTAGCAAACTCTGTCCCCTCTTTGTTTTAATTTCTAGGCCAAACTAACCCAACAACCCTAAAAGTAATAGCCCAACCCCACTTCCACATCACCCAAACTCATTAAATAATCCAAAGTATAAAAATACTTCCTTTTTTTCTCTATTAAGGAATAATAATATCATGTGAATATTACTTGTATATGTAATTAGATTAGATTCTTTTTTATATTCTGTATAGGTTTTTGTACCTCTATATAATGTACCACAGAGTATTAATACAATCACATAATTATTACCCGTAATTTATTCATGATATCAGAGGCTAAAATCCTAAAAGAATTTTCCATTGCCTTTTCTCGAGCTGCTGCCGCTGTCAAACGTCAGTCGCGCGTCCCGATCACGCACCGCCACAGTTCAGTTGCCACCGCCAAACGTTAGCTGCGTGTCCCGATCACGCAGCTCCACAGTTCAGTCACTGCCGCTCTCTGATCACTGTCCGCCGACTGTCACAGTCCTCCACCATATTGCCGCGATCTTCAGACGCCGTACGTACTATGATATGCCAGAGCGTTGTTCTTCACACGCTGACACCGACTCACACGACATCGACGGTTCTCAACACGCCGCCGTGTTAACCTCCACTTGCCGCCGATCTGCTTCTGCCGCTGATCCACAACAGTGTTTGCCCCTGATCCGGTTCCGATGTTGCTGAGCAAGCCCACATCGCTGTTGAAATTGAGGCTAACAGCTACAAAATCTCAATGCCGTCGATGTGATTGCAACTTTACTCAAACAGTTACAATTGCAATCTGGCTCTGGAGGAACTGTCCCCACTGGTCGATCTCTGAATGATCCTTACTTCCTTAGTACTAATGATGGCCCCGATTAGTTAATCTGTCTCATCTACTGAAAGGTGAAGAGAATTGCCTTGAATGGTCTGCTGCAGTTACCTTGTTGAGAACAAGATTGGTTTCACTGATGGAACCGGTACCAAACCTCCAGATAATTATCCTGATGCAGTTGATTGGGCTAGAGTTAATACTACCCTGGTGTGTTGGATCTTACAGACTTTAGATCCACCATTGTATTATTCTACTAGCTAATATGCCACATTTAAGGAATTGTGGGGTGATCTTAAGGCATGTTTTACTCTTTGGAATAGTCCAAAAAATCTGAAGATGCATGGAGATATACATAATTGTCGGAAGAATGGTTAGACTGTTGCCATTTATTTTGGCAAAATGAATAAGCTGTTTGATGATTACAACTCTCGTCGGCCTCCTTTAATTTGCACATGTGAATCTTGTAAACAATTGTACACTTGAAACCATGTTACTAATGCCTTTCAAGAAAGTGAGAAAGATATGATCTACCAATTTCTCATGGGTCATGATGAATCCTATCACACCTTGCGATCCAACATCATGACCACTGATCCCCTACCACCGGTCATACACGTATATGCTCTTGTTGCTCAGGAGGATAATCACAAAGCTGTTGTTCGATCTCGCGAGCCTTCGACTGACTCTATGGAATATGTTGCACGACGCCCACCACCATCGGATTCTTCGACAGTTGCTCTCACTTCAGCTGATCGCAAGAATCTAACATGTATGCATTACAATAGCAAGGGTCATGACAAAGATACATGTTTCAAGCTCACATGTTTACTAGATTGGTTCAAGGAATTGAACCAAAAGTCCAAGAAGACGAGGCCGGCTCAACTGACCGTAACCACCAGGAACGGCAGACCGCCCGCTGGTGCCCGCCCTGCTCCGCTTCCTTTTGTCGGCACCACTATGTCACCACCGGGTCACACCGCTGAGGCCCGCACCGACTGACCACCCTGCAGATTTTTCTACCAAAGCTCTCAGACGGAATCAGTTTCATTCATTGTTTGGCAAGTTGGACATTTTTGATCCACATGCTCCAACTTGAGGAGGAGTATTAAGGAATAGTAATATTATGTGAATATTACTTGTAATTGTAATTAGATTAGATTCATTTTCTTTTTCCGTATAGGTCTTTGTACCTCTATATAATGTACCCTAGAACATGAATACAAACACACAATTACTACCCCGTAAATTCTTCAGCAATTGAGAGAGGTTGTTGTGTATTAACCTGAGTTAACCGGTGAGCCCCCTTATTTGCTTTCTCGTGTACATGCTGATGTGTAGATGTGACAATTGGATGGAATTGGAAATAATTGGGATGAGAAATTAATAAATGAGTAATTAAAGTGATCGGGTATTAAATACCCATTAGCTTTTGGGATTGGGCGGGATGAGAATGATTATGTTAATGGAAAATTTTGATTCCAATGGGTCTCAAATTATGTTATCTCAATGGGAACCATTCAAATACTCAATAAATACCCAAAATACCTAATTAAATGCACATGTAATATTTAACATAAAATTCACTATAATTAAAAAGTTATACATCTTTAACACATGTATAATTTAGTAGCCTAATCATCCAGTGTTGTTGGACAGACCGTCACTCATTCACATGCCATAATTATATTCAAATATGCCGCCAGACAGAGTACAATTTGATGAAGTTAAATTTGATGAGGTTGAATTGGGAATTTGATGAAGTTTAGATAATTTAACCATAAAAATAGTCACAGAAGAGTAAAAAAATTCATGCTTGAGTGGAGTCCAATTACACTAAATAATATCTTCATCAAAAGATGAGAATTGATCGGATATTAATTGGGGAGAGATTGTCCAGAATGATACCCACTTGTAATCAAAATTCACAGTTTGGTACCCAAAATTTGAATTTGTCCTTTAAAGGTACTCACTTTCTCATTATGTCTCAAAATGGTACATTTCAGCAAAAAATGTGTACCAATTTGGATCAAAATTATGCCACAATGGTACCTATTTTTAACTAAAAGTACCTTTTCGGGACATTAATGAAAAAGTGGGTATCTCTTTGGAAATTTTAAAAAAATTGGGTATCAAACTGTAAATTTCACTTAAAAGTGAGTACCAAACTGTGAATTTCACTTAAAAGTGAGTACCATTATGAACATTTTCTCATTAATTGGGCACTCATAGTTACCCAATTTTAAATGGGTAAATGGAAAGATTGGGATGCCAATCTCATTTCTCCTTGTAACCCAATACGATATAACCCATTTGATCATAATCCCAAATTAAAAAATAAGGGAAATTTCTCATCCCATTAACTTATTTTTATTGAGTCATAATAGTTATTGGGATTAATCGCCCCTCTACTGATGTGGAATCTGCATTCCT
>JAULKK010304453.1:0-34276 GCA_032355705.1 Rubia peregrina
TAAATCCCGAGTTAATTTGCTAATCGAAAGCAAATTTTTAGTGATGGCAGGCACAATGAGCACATCATAAAGAGACATGGATTTAGAAATCTGAGAATGACCAACATGAGTGATAGGGAGTTGAGAACCATTACCAACAGATACTCTGGAAGAGTCATGATAAGGTGTGACACGATCAACAACAACAGGAGACGGCACCATATGTTTTGTGGCACCAGAATCTACAATCCACTTGGAGCCATCTTGTCGTCGATGATGAGAAAAACCAGGAAATCTTGAAGTATCACTCCGTCGAGAAGTAAAATGAGCCATATGAATAAGGATGACAAAATGCTTCCAAGAGATGCCAGGCGCGTGTAATGACGCACCGAGAGTAGCTAGCACGTGGTCTCACGCGCTGCAAGTTGAGGCGCGCATGTGACACACGCGCATGAGTGGACGAGTGATGGCTGCCAGGCGCGTGAATCGCCGCTGAAGGAGAAGGGGCACCGGACTAGCTGGAGAACGTCGGAGAAGGAGAAGAATGATGAGGGAGAATGCTGGTGGAGAAGATGGATGGAAACCGTCGGAGAAGGAGAACGCTGACGGATTCAGTTGACGGAATCTGTGCTTAAAGAATGGAGAAGGAGAACGCTGCTTGGGAAGAAAAACCGAGAAGACAGCCAGAGAATATAACTTCTGGAGTCGGAGAAGAAAGCCGACGGAGGGAGGAGCGGACTGGAGTCTGTCCAGAAAAATTCGCTGGAGAACGCCGGAAAAATTTGCCGGAGAAGAAGCCATATGACCGGAATCTGGCCGGAAGTTGATCGGAAACCGGTAGGTTTGGTCAGAAAAAGGGGGAAGGAGGGAGTCGGCGAAAATAAAATTTAAGGTTTAAAATTTAGGATCAGAACTTGCTCTGATACCATGTTAGAATGATTTTCCATGATCAATATTATTGAGAGAACAATATATATATATATATAGAGGATTACATGAAGGAGTTAGATAACAAACTAAACTCTAATACTAGTATTCAATATGACTAAGTCCAACAACTACGTACTTGTGTAGTAATATCGACCCAAAATCACTAGACAAAATCCATCGCAGTAATAAGCATAAAATTAATCGCACATAAATGATTCATCCATACTTCATGGTCAACATCAAGCCAATCAAAATAAAGTAAATTAAGAGCATCTCCAACCCTGAGTTCAGTTTGAAGAAAGTCATTAAACATGTAGGATTGACAGACTCCCAAGCCAAAAATACGTCTCCAATGCGGCAGTCACTTCAAGGCATGAATCATACGTGGAAGAAATACCAATTGACACTGTCAAGTATGCCCTCTATACGCAGAAGGTCATTCTGAGGCTCTCAGTTTCCAAAAGCATTAATTGCTGGTAATTAATTTTTTATTTTTAACCATTTTACTATGTTTAATTAGGATATAATATTTAAAAGTAAAATCAATTTAATAATATCATATTAGTTAAAAAATACAAAAACTTATATTCTAATGTGTGATATTGAAATTTAATAATGCAGAAGATAAAAACACAATAAATTTATAAATAATTCCAATATTAATTCAATAATTGTAATTAAATATATTTATTTATATAATTATTAGACGTGAGTTAAATTTTTGGAGGAATTTAAATTATCAATTACTCAAATTTAAAATTTATATTTAATTTATTAACTTATATATAAAATAAAAATTAATTTACTAATTTAGCATATTAAACATTATTATATTTATTACTAATTGTATAGTGATAAAAAGTATACTTCTAAATGGATGAGCATAATGGAAATTTTGCAAACATAAAAAAATTGGACTTTATTTACGAACACATTAAATTGATTGAAAATTTTATTATTGTAAATATTTCAATTTTATGTATGTACACGTCATATTAAAGTTATAAATGCAACGGAACCATCGGAGATAGGGGCGGAAAAAAAAAACTAAAAACCGAACCAAAAATCGAATTTTCCAAATTCGAATAACCCGAACAGAATTTAATAAACGATTTCCAGATATCTGAATTGAATAAACTAAATTCTGAATATGGTTTTTGGATCGATTTTGGATATTAAAACTCAAACTGAAACCCAAACCGAATATCGAATTGTAATTAATTAATTAAATAATATATCTAATAATTAAATTTTAAAACAAAAAAATAAATTTAAGTTGGAGGAGCAATCTTTATATTTGAAAAATTATCCCAAACTCTAAAGTCTATGTAAGTTTGGGGGTAATAAGTAAATAACACAAGTTACCTTGAGTAAATTTGTGGAGTGTTTAAAGACTTGAAGAATGTGAAGGTTTTGAAGATGAATATTAAAACGAACTATTTTTATTTATTCTTAAATGTAATGCTAAAATTGTTATAGTTGAATTTGTATTGTACTTGTCGGATTTTTATTTTGAAAACTTGATTTCGATGATGTAGAAATTAGATTACATATTTTTATTTAATTTTAATTTTAAATTAAATTATTGGATTATAGTATTTTTTTAAAATTACAGTCAATTCGATTTATTGGGGTTGAATTTGGTTTCAAACCAAAACCGAATTCCGAATTCGGTTTGGATAATTCAGGTTATTCGGGTCGGATTCGGTTTTGGCCTTTATAGGGGCAAACCGAATAACTCGAACCGAATAAATCGAAAATCAATTAAACCAAACCGACGCCAACCCCTAATTGGAGATGAAAATTTTCAACTCACCGCTAGTCAATTATATTTGCTTACATCACACTAAAAGTCTAATAAAAATCTGTCACGTGGAGCCTAAAAATTGGGGAGACCCCTCAACCATTGGAGATGCTCTAAAGGTTCCCAACTAGAAATCCGCCAATCTCCACTTAACCCGTTAAGACCCTTTTACAAAACTAGGAGACATATCCCGGTCATTTTGATTGCCAATGAAGCTTTTCTCTCAGTATATAAGGACCCTTTATAGAATGTAGAATTTTCTCTAACTCAAAATCGAAAGGAATATCCTTAAGGATGAAATCTACAAATCTGTTTTGAAGCCTCATAATGGAGTCGCTAGAAGTTTGTTATTGAAATGACATTAATTTGGATTTCTCTAACTATCTATAAATTATAGATTGGAAGTCAATCAAGTTTTTATTGGACCGTTTTACCGAAAAAAGGTCTCTGAAAAGACTTATTTTGACAGTGACAATTCTAATTCAATACCGAGAACAAAAAACCATTTTAAATTATACCCTTCTTTAAAACTGAGAAAAACAAAAGCAATAAATAGTACCAACCTACAAACAATAAGTACATGAAAACAAATCCACCAGAAAATCATTCATAATGGAACGGATAAGATGAAAAAGGGGAAAAAATAGAAAAAGAGAAAGTGAAAAGAAGGGGTTTCAAACTCTGCATCGACCAACAGTAAAAGTAACTATTTTCATGTTTAAACACCATTGATGTGATTCGATTCAAATACATAATTTTCAGACCAAAAGAAATTAATAATGTGATTAAAAATATTAGGGAAGGATGTGAATTTCTTTGGAGTTTGATTAAGATTGTGGGTATTTAAGGATTTTGATTTTTGATGAAGTTGGAGGCGAGCAGCAGGGGGCTCTTAAAATATATTTACGTGAGGCTTACTTTGGGGTTTGGACTAGTGGAATGTATTTTTGAACTATATTAAGGTATTCACGTGGATCAGATTCCTTCCAAGAATATTTTTGACAAAATAATTTACAATCACTTCTTTTGATACCAATTATTATATATTTTTAATTTTATAATTGCTAAATAATCATTTAATTGATTAAAAATCCCTTATTTTAGACACTGATATAATTCTATCATATTACTTCAACATTTCAGTTAATAATATGGTTAAAAAATTTATGTTAACGGTTTGTATATGTACATTATCATTAGTTAATAAATTTATTATGCACTCAAAAAATTAAGTAGTATCATTTAATTTTATTAAATATGAATTTATTACTCCCTCCATCCCTACCATTTCTGCCCATATTCCTTAAATATGTGTCCCAACCCTTTCTGTACACTTTCCATATTCATAAAATTTTAATATGTAAAAAGGTAAAACTACCCCTGAACTAACTAAACATTACTCTCAAACCTAACCTAACCTACCCTCCTCACCTGTGCCCACACTCCCTCCCATATTCTCAGAAAAACCTTCGACTCTCCCAATCTCGGAAACCTTCCGCTCTCGGAAAATCCACCTCCGTCCCCATCGCTGCCGCGACAAGCTTCTCGTCTCCAGTTCCTCCGCTCCTCCGCGTTACCAGTGGCTCTATCTCCTTCGTGTCACCGGCGGCTCAGAAAACCTTCCTCTCTCTTTCGCGGTAAGCTTCGTCTCCGCCACCGCATCTTTGTCACTGTCGCTTATTCGGCTCCGCTGCACCTCTACCGACTGTATCCCCATATCTGACTACCCCAATTTCTCACAGATATGGAGCAAGGTGGGTCGAGCGGTGGTGTTGGGTGTTGGATCGAGCGGTGGCATTGGGTGTTGTTCGGGTGGTGGCACTAGCTAGTAGGTCGGGAGGTGGTGTTGGCAGGTGGCTCGGTTGGTGCTGGCTGTTTGGTTACTGGCGGTGCTGGTGGTACAGTGGTGTAAGGGAAGTGGTTCAGAAGTGCAATGGTGGTGTTGTGGTGGAAGTGCAAAGGTGCAGTGGTGGAAGAGCAGAGGTTCAAAAGAGGTAGTAGAAGGGTTTTATAGTTTTTTTCCCTCTTGAAAAAAAATTCCAGCCATTTTTGTCTCTACAGAAATAGTTGGGACAGATGGAGTAGAATTTTATTTTTAAAAGGTTTACGTGAAACAACGTCACTCCCTTGACTTTTGATTCTGCATTCGCCATTGTGTTGTGTCTCTTCAAATTCCAAAAGGATAAATTAATAAGAGTTGAAGAGTTTTTTTCATTCATGAATGGGCAGCTCAAGGGATGGTTCATTGATCACCCCCAAGAGTTAGATTCACGAATTGGAAGACTTTTAGTATGTACTTGAACTCTATAAATAGAGGGATGGTTAGAGTTAATAGGTGTGAGTTTGGTAGACATTTGTTATGGTCTATAAATCACCTCTTCTGTATCTATAAACTGTGGGAACAATGTAGTCCCTTATGTATCTGTAATTTGGGTTGGTTGGCCTTGCGTGGCGCAGTTCCTGTCATCTGTAATTTGTGATGCCCATTTGGGCAATATGATTCACATGTTTCTCATCGTGGAGGTAGCTAACATGTTTGGTGAACTACGTAAAATTTGTGTTCTATTTTTCCTACTTTTTTTTTCTATTATCCTGAGTTGCGCAAGGGGATTAATTTTTCTCAACAAGTGGTATCAAAACTTTGGTTGATCAGCTTTCGTTTCAAGATAAAGAGAAGAGGAAAGAGAAGAAAAAATATCTGAGCTTGGGTGATCTGTTGGCGAGCCTGGAGAAAACGTCTGTTTCTGTCACCTCTATTGAGATTCCCAAGCTATTGTGTGTGACAAGTTCTTTCCTGGTTACACTTGTTAACATTCATCTTTTCTACTGGTAAATTCTTTCCGGTTTGAATTTGCTCAAATATGTCTGTTCTGTCACAAGTCATTTCTTGGTTGGACTAGGTGAAATCTGTTAAATCCTTTCTTAGTTGGATTTATTCTTATTGGTGGTATTTGGACACTCCTAGTATGTCTGGCACTTCCCCTGTGCATATGTAGCTGTCTGTTACATCTGGTACATCTAGCATAACTACTGTGCATCTCATACATCTGGCACATTTGTCATGCATCTGGTACATCTGACACAGTCATCGTGGCTCTGGTACATCTGACACAATCAACGTGTGTTTACATCATGAATGTCCATCTACATCTGCCTCTTATTCAGTTTTGAATTTTGAATCGAGAAGGGAATTGTCGTGTCTCTTAAAATTCCAAAAGGATTAATTAATAAAAGTTGAAAGGTTCTTTTTTTCATTCATGAATGGGAAGATCAAGGGATGGTTCATTGATCAGGAATCCCAAGAGTTAGGTTCATGAATTGGAAGACTTTTGGTCTGTACTTGAACTCTATAAATAGAGGAATAGTTAGATTTGATAGGTGTGAGTTTGGCTGCCATCTGTTTTGGTCTATAAATCACCCCTTCTGTATCTGTAAGCTGTGGGAGCAATCTAGTCCCTTCTGTATATGTAATCTGGATTGGGTGGTCCTGCCTGGTGTAGTTCCTGACATCTGTAATCTGTATGGCCCATTTGGGCAATATGATTCATCTGTTTCTAATCGTGGAGGTAGTTAACATGATTGGTGAACCACATAAACCGTGTTTTGTTTTTCCTACTTTCTTTTCTATTATCTTGAGTTGTACAAGGGGATTAATTTTTCTCAACAATTGGCACAAATGATAAGGAAATAATAAATACTTTCCCTTGCAGGAAGAGGTTATAAATGATAGTTTCCATATAGAATTAGGTTTCATTTTGGGTTAAATTATAGATGGCAATTTCCTTAGACTTTAGAATCCTATTTCTGTTATACTTTGGTTTGCTATAGCCCTATATATTGTAACCCCCAACATTGATGAGATGTGTCATTGATGTGATAACAATGCACCATAATAAAGTCTTTTATATTTTATCATGGTATCAGAGCGGGTTCGATCCAGGACCCTTTATCTGTAACTATATCAGCATTGCCGCCACCACCTTTACCTTCTTCGTCGTCGCCGTGATTCACACCACCATTTGGAGGAACCTAGCTCCACCTCCACTCCACTTTGTTATCTATACGTGCCACTGTTGTGTTCATTTGTTGTCCTCACGCACCGCTGCCGCTGCTGCTCATGCACCGCCACCGTCCACAAGGATTTCTACAAATACTACTCTAGTGCTGCTACTATTGTTAATGAAGTTAAATATTGCTCTACCCCTGCTACTATTACTAGTTTTGCTGCTATTTCTACTGCAACTGAAGTTGAATCTGTTTGATGGTGATTTATTTTTCAAAAAAATTTGGCGATTAGCAATTTCATAATCTTCTTCGCAAGTTGGGCATTCTTGTTCATCATGCTCCAACTTGAGGGAGGGTGATTAGGAAATAAGAAATCATTTACCTTGTAGGGAAAGGTTATAGATGATAGTTTCCATATAGAATTAGGTTTCATTGTAGGTTAGATTATAGATGGTAATTTCCTTAGACTTTAGAATTCTATTCCTGTTATACTTTGGTTTGTTGTATCCCTATATATTGTAACCTAATCATTGATGAGATGTGTCATTGATGTGATATCAACGCACCATAATAAAGTCATTTATATTTTATCAACAACTGTTGTGCATCTGGTACGGCTGACACAATTGTTATGCATCACCCATCTGCATTTGGCTCTTGTTCAATTTTTTTTGAATTTTGAATAGAGAGGGAAATTGTTGGGTATCTTTTCAAAACCCAAAAAGTTAATGAATGAAACACTTAAGAGTTTTTTCTTTTATGAATGGCAGTTCAAGGCATGGTTCATTAATCAGGAGTCCCATGAGCTATGTTCATGAATTGGAAGACTTTTTGATATGCACTTGAAATCTTATAAATAGAGGGAGGGTTAGAGTTGTTACGTGTGAATTTTGTAGACATATGTTCTGATATAAAAATGATCCCTCATGTCTATGTAATATGGGTTGGGTGGTCCTACGCGGCGTAATTCCTGATATTTGTAATCTGCCTGGTCTATTTTGGCAATAATACTGATCTGTTTGTGTTTGTGGAGGTAGCAAGTATGTTTGGTGAACCACGTTAAATTTTATTTTCTGTTTTCCTTCCCCTAACAAGTGTTAGCAGAGTTAGGCGGTGATACAACAAATGGTATCAGAGCCGCGGTTGTTCGAGCTTCCATTTCAAGGGAAGAAAGAGAAGAAAAGAAAAAATATCTGAGGTTGGGTGATCTATCGGAGAGCCTGGAGAAAACATCTGTTTTTGTCGCCTCTCCTGAGATTCCCCACTTTCCGTGCTTGCTAAGTTCTTTCATGGTTGAGCTTGTTAAGAATCTGGTTATCTATTTTGTCATCTGCTTTACTAGGTCTTTCCTGATTGGATTTGGTGAAATATGTGTTTGATATATCTTTTCCTGGTAGAATTTATTCTGGTAAGTGGTATTTGAATACTTCTAGTACGACTATCTGGTACTTTTTCTGTGCATCTGCAGCTGTCTATGAACTTAACATAGTAATTTTCCTAGTATCTTCATTGGATCAGCACTTTTGCTCATGGAACATTCATTCATCTCGTAGTAGTTTCCTACAGTTTTTTAGGTAACCTACAAACCAAATGATGTATCTTCAACATTTTAAACTCCTGTCCCTGTCATTGCACAACTTGTTTATTACTATAATTATCATTACTCAAGAAATTTGCACATACTCACTTGGTAAGAATAAAGACGTCAAGGTTGATGTGAATTGCTTAGTGAATTCCCATGTGCTCCTATCTTCGGTCAGGTAAGTTGAATTCAAATGCGGACCAAGTAACTTGAACCAATGGACTGTCTTGACCGTGGATGTGACTCCAATTGATCAACAAATATCAGTTAATAGCGTAATCAAGTGTGCTGAGTCTTAAGAATATATTTGAAAAAAGTGATAGTATAATCCTACCTATATGACATAAATGTTAATATAAACTCTCTGCTATTTGAAAGTATCAATATAACCTAGATATCAATGAAAGTGCAAAACTAACCATTTTGCCAAATTTTGGTCGAACTTCCAAATAATAATGCTTTTGCCCCTCTTTAATAATAGAAAATATAAAATATAGGATAGGACCATTATATCCTTCTTTTCCCTAACCTGTGTCACAAATCCTACTTTTCAACTACAGCCGCTCCTTCTTTTCTATTTGGTTCGAGTTCTCTTCTTTTGTATGGCCGATTCTTTTCTTCAATCACACCGCCACCACTGCGGTGACTCGACCTCTCGAATGCAAACCTACTTATTTTTCCCCTCCCCAGTTTGTTTGGTTCTACGGGGTTGAATTGGGCTAAATCCATGATCATGGCGCGGTGTTTGCTCGAGTTCTCTCATCACTAATGACCGACTATATGGCTTAGTCGAGCTCAAGTTTTCTTGGCCTCCGTTAGTTCTCCGGTGTTGAATCGGGCTGAATCAATGGTCGTGGAACGATGTTTGCTCGAGTTCTCTCATCACTGATGGCCAACGCAATGCACAATCTACTATTTTTTCTAGGTCTTCCATGATTTTAAAGGCAATAGGGAGCACTGAGGGGTCGAAATAGAAGTTGGCTTGCATTGGAGGCCGCAACAGAGTAGCCTTGTGATAATCAATGAGCTTTGGCGGTGGATTTTGAATTACGGTGGGGCTAGGGTTTTGGGGCGGCTGTGTGGCGGGCAAGTTTTGAGGGGGTGGTGGGGCTAGAGTTTTGGGTGGCAGGCAGATTTTGCCGTGGTTGGAGAGTTAGGTTTTGTGGCGGTGACGGAGCAACGACAATGATGGTAAGGGTAAAATTGTTCTTAGAAATTTATATTTCAGTCGAGGAGAATTTTTATTTTTTTAAAGTCCAGTCAATGACAAGGTCAACGCCAGATGTGCCATCCGAGGGTTGCCACTTTCATTAAATATTTAGGGTTATTCTTTTTCAAACTTTTGAGAATTATATTGGCACATTCGCAACTATATAGGGTTATATTGCTATTTTGCCCAAAATATTTTTCTTAAACTAATAGAACAATCAATGTATTTTCTATTGATATATTATATAGTATAATATTAGTATGTAATGCACCATATTTAATGTAAACATATAAAAATATTTTATAAAACGATACAATATTAAAGTAGAAAATAAAATATTCAAACTAAAATATAGTGTTTAATCTAAAAAAATATTCTATTTAACTCAAAAAGTATAAGTACTGATCCATAATTTCTATAAAAAACCTTGTTCGGAATATTTTCTAAATAAAATCAGTTTATTTTTCTTATAAATATTTGTAAATATAATCATTTTCATTTTCATTGTAATAATTGCATGTGAACATATAATGCAACATTAAAAAATATTATATATTTTTATAATCAAAACCCATATTAATGGGAGAGATGTTTATTATGGTCCCCAATCCTAGCCAAATGATTTGATAGAGTTTTTACAAGAGATTTGGTCAAGATTGAACTTGATTTCTTACAAAAGAGAAACAAAAGGCGAAATAGTTGCAACTTCATCCTTTGATTTACAACATGAAAAGGCAAACAAAGGAGAATATTGGAAATGTTTCCAGTGTTTGCACCTCCACCCCCTGTGTTAGTGCTAAACACCGGCCAGATTTTCAATTTGCTCCTATGTTTGGATGGATTTAGGTGTGTCCCAAAATTCCGTCTGGACTTGTATAGATGATTCCTCCAGGTGCATGCATTCTTCCGGTCTTGTGATCCTCTGGTTATGTTTCTTCCATCCGTTCTGCCCGAAATTGTTTGTAAATCTAGCTCAGTTGCTTGTGAGCTGGTTATTCTCCTTTGTTTGAGCCCAGAGTGTGACCTGCAAATAATTTGTTTAATTAACAAAATACAATATTTATGTATTCTTAAAAATACAAATTTTAAAGTAAAATGTGAAGTGACATGTTAATAAACTTACGGATAGCAATTCATCTGACTTCCCCTGTTAAGAAAACTACAAATAAGATTATTAGATTGCATACTAGGAGATAATAAAATAATAATTATTGAAATACCACGTATTAAATTCCAAAGCACATAGGGGAGATTCTATAACAAAATTTATAGAGTGTATGAATCAAATAAAAATAGGGAGATAAATAAACTAGTTTAGGACAACGAAAAATACGTGATTCTTCGTACAGAAAATCGTGTTGCCGAGCAAGAAGTTTTTTTCTCTATGTTGTACTCTTTGTTTTTTGTAATCGTACGATTACCATTCACAAATATGCATATATCACTACGTTAAAGAATACTTATAAAATTTATAAATATACAAAATTTTACTCAATTTAAATTTAGTCAACCGTAATGAATTAGACGACGTTAAAGAAGACTTATAAAATTTATAAATATACAAACTTTTACTCAATTTAAATTTAGTCAACCGTAATGAATTAGACGGTGATAGTGTTGGAAAATGATGGTTAAAAGGATGAAATTCGTCAACTTTTGGACATCGTTTTGAGTGGGATCCGAACGGATTTAGGGTCGGTGGATGTCAATTTTGGGTTTTCCTCTGCGAGTACTATAAAATCGACTATTTAAACTATCAAAACGTATCAAGGGTGAATGAGATATGGATGCTCGAAATGTCACACTTGAAAGAGAAAAATTGGGCGGAAATTGGCCATGATTAATTTTTCTCTGGATTGTCTAAAACGCGTATGGACCACGTGGCAGTCTCAAGAAGGCCCAACTGCGTAATATATATGGAATTGCTTGTGTGTAATTTTTAAGAGATAAGAACGAAAAGATTTAATATTTTGTGTGATGTCTTTTTAAAAATGAATACACGGTTTACCAAGTTTAATACGCTAAAAAATATTGCGCGCATATTCCTTCCATTTTCAGCTGATTTAATTCGAGTATTATTGGAATTTTCTCGGATTTGATGAGTTGGTGATTGGAGAATATTTTTCTCTAATTACAAAAAATCAGAATATCACGTTTCCATGATTAGAGTCTCTTAGAGTAGTATAAATAGAGTGTAAAGTCACGTGGTTTTCATTAATTATTATGTTGACATTTGTGAACTAAATTTGAAAAGAAAAACTTTCCTTGTTGGAACATACGGAAAGATGAGGGTTTAATTGATGATAGAACATTGCGAGATATTGGTTTATGGAAATATGAAAATTATGCAATATTATTTCAGACGTGTATGAAGTATAATGGATTTATGGAAAATCCCTACAATTGTGAAATTAGATTTATAGAATATTGTGGGATATTTGAGATAAGGAAAATCCCTTTATTATGGTATTTGGATATGCTTCAGAAGCAGATAAGGAATGGGAATATTATGGAGATAATCAAGGAGAATTCCGATCTGCTCAAGGGACCATTATAGTGGACATCACGGCTACATTACTCATGAATTTTATTGAGAAAATCTGCACTCAGATTTTATATCTTTCCGAGAGTACTGCGAGAGCCAGTATACATATGTTCCAACATACCGTAACCTATTGATTAATTCATAACATATACCTTAATTCCTCGAGAGGGGAAAATCCAGGGCCGACGAGTTTCGAGGTCAGAGGGAGTCTGATCAAGATGGATTGGTAACAAGGGGAGCTTGTAGAATTCACACGTTAATAATTAGAAGATAAGTATAATTGTATGGTGTACTTTGTACTATACCTTTCTGATTAGTTGATTCATTCTGAATTGGGCCAGACCCTGCAGATATAGGTGGATTTCACCCAACTACATAACCAAATCTTGTGTGCTCTTGTGTTATTTTCATTACAAACTTGGTTAGATAGGTTATGTTGGAACACAGATTTAATAAATAAGCTAAAACGGTAAAACCAAAATTTCATTTGGTATCGGAGCTTGGTCACTTATTCTTACCTTGGTTGTGTTAAGAAAAGTGTGAACTGGTTTTACCTAGGTAAACAAAGAATGCGCTTTTGTATTTCAGCCACCACTGCTGGAAGGAACAAACTACAACTATTGGAAGGCATGCATGAGAGTCTTTATAAACTCACTGGATGAACTAGCATGACACTTTGCTGATACCGAATGGAATCAACCAACTGAAGATGATGAATCCAGCTCGAAGGAGAAAGAGGGAGAGTCAAGTTCAAGGGAAAAAGCTCAAAGATGAATCATCATGGTCTCCAGATGAATTGAAGGATTCATTGGCAAATTCAAAGGCATTGAATGCTATCTTCATAGCGGTGGATGAAAATCAGTTTAAACTCATCTCTACATGTCATCAGGCTAAGATGGTCTGGGATATTCTGCAGACCGTGCATGAAGGAACGAGTCGTGTACGTGAATCCAAATTACAGATGATGGCTACAAACTTTGAAGAACTAAAAATGGAGGAGGATGATACGACTGCCACATTTAATGGGAAACTCAGAGACAATTCCAATATGGCATATCAATTGGGAAAGGTCCATAAGGAATCAAAGTTGGTAAAGAAGACTTTGAGATCATTGTCCAAACGATTTGCAATGAAGGTTGCAGCAATAGAATAAGCTAGAGATGTATCCACCATGACCTTGGATGAGCTAATGGGATCACTACTGACTTATGAGATGACAATGGAATAGCCTGCAAAGAAAAGTAAGAAGAAGTTGGCCTTCAAAGCATCGTCATCAAGGGACAACCATGAATCAGATAGTGATGATGGTATTGAAGAACTTGCTCTCATCACTAAAAATTTCTCAAGAATGTTTAAAAAATGTGGTTAACAAGAAATCGCAAGAAAGAGCTGCCGGAAACAAACCTCGAGGAAAAAACCTTGGAAATAATCGTGGAACACGCATGGAACCAGGAAATCAACAGTTCTCTAGAAATCAAGGTGGTGAAGTAAGACATCCATGAAGGATTCCATGTGTGGACATATCCAGGCTAAGTGTGCTAACACTCGAAAGAAGCAAGGAAGGTCATATGTCACCTCATGGAGTGAGGATGAAGAAGATGAGAAAGATGAAAAGGAACTTGCAAGCAATTACGTGGCATTTGGAGCAAAATTTCACGATGATACAGATGTTGAGGACATATGTTCCAACAGAGACAAGACTGTATGTTCCAATACAGATTCTGATGATACCTCCAGCGATGATGGAGACCAACCCGTGAGTGATGAAGAGATCTACACTGCGTATGAAAAAAAGAGTATGACATGTGGTTAAAAGTTGTTGACACAAACAAATCCTTGAAAATAGAGAAAAATCAATTGGCTGAGACGGAGAAGGAACTGTTAGTTTTGGTTGAAGAACTTAAGAATGAAATCGAGGAATTGAAATTGAGTCTACATTCTACGACTGAGAGAGAAGAGATGGCAGAAGCAACAATTACCAAGTTAAACACTGGTAAGGCAAAACTTGATGACATTCTGACCATGAGAAAAAACTTTAGAGACAGACAAGGAATTGGATATGACAACCCTTCAGGCAACACGGAAAATCTTAAGGCACAGGTTCAAGAGACAAAGAGAAAGGTTATCCGGACTCTTCAACGAAAACCTCTCATCTGTAGCTATTGCATGTATCAAGGCCACACTGAGGAACAATGTCTCAGATTACTCAGAGATATTATGTATAGATGACAACTGTCTGTATGTTCCAACACAGACAAGGTCCAACATTCAAGGATTGTCAGAAAGGTATGGATTATTAAATGCACCAGAAATTGTTTTTTTGCTCATACTTCACTTATTGCACATTCTAGAGACTCGTGGTACTTTGATAGTGGGTGCTCTCGACACATGACTGGAACACGGGAATTTTCGACAAAAATCAAACCGTATGATGGTGGATTTGTTACTTTTGGAGATGGGAATAAGAGTCATGTAATTGGCAAATGTGAAATGCATATTGAAAGATTTCCCGTGTTCACTAGTGTATTGCTCGTTGAAGATCTAAAGGCGAATTTGTTGAGTATCAGTCAATTGTGTGATGACAATGTGATAGTTGAATTTCAGAAAGATTAATGTATTGTAAGACATGGTGATGATAAAGTTCTCTCTGGTATTCGATCTTTAGACAATTGTTACCTCTGGGAACAATAAGTAAAATGTCTGAGTTCAAAGCAAGATGAAGGCACTCTATGGCATAAGAAGCTTGGTCATATCAATTACAAAAACTTGGTAAAAATTGCCAACTCGAACGCAATACGAGGTATGCCTACAATTACGAGCAAAAATGGAATTGTGTGCGGACCATGTCAACAAGGTAAAAAAATTCTATATCCTCACTCTTCAGTACAGTATATTAATATCTAAAGGAATCTTGAATTAATTCATATGGATCTTATGTGTCAAGTCAACACACTGAGTGTGAGTGGTAAGAAGTATATTTTTGTGTTTATTGATGATTTTTCTAAATATACTTGGGTGACTTTTCTTAAAGAAAATTTTGATACTGTGGATGTGTTTATAAGTTTGGTGATAAAATTGCAGACCGAGAAAGGAAGTCTGGTAGGAAAGATTGTCAGAATCAGAAGTGACCATGGCAGATAATTTGAAAATTCTCAATTCAGTGATGAACTTGGTCAGCATGAATTCTGTGCTCCAATCACTCCACAACAGAACGACATTGTGGAAAGGAAGAATAGAAAACTCCAGGAGATGACACGAGTCATGCTTGTTGAAAAAGGAATACACAAAAAATGGTGGACAGAAGCTATCAATACAGCTTGCTACATAATAAATCATGTGTATCTTCATCCATTCACCAGAAAAACATCACACGAGATTTTGAAAGGCAGGAAGCCAAACGTATCTTACGTTCATGTGTTTGGAAGCAAGTGTTATATTCTCAGAGATAGAGATCCACTAGAAAAGTTTGATAGTCGTAGTGATGTTAGGATATTTCTGGGGTATTCTGTGAACAGTCGTGCTTATCGTGTTAATAATCTACGGATTTTTTTTTCTTATGGGGTCCATAAATGTAGTTGTGGATGATTCTGATGACAAACAGGGTTTGATTGAAAGAGAAGATGAACTAGACGAGGATCATTTTCTAACATAGCACAATTCACCTGAGCAGCCAGACTATGTTGGAACATCTGAGCAATCAGAAAGTCAGCCTGAACCGGAAGAAGAAGAGTATGTTGGAACATCCTCTCCCACACCAAGATCGCATGTTCCAACACAGGTGGCACCGGAACCTATCACAAGAAGAACCCGATCAATTCCTAGAGTAAACTATAGAGAACTGGCCGGAATACAATGCTTCATCTCACTTATTGAACCGAAGAGATACAAGGAAGCACTATTTGACAAATATTGGATTGCAGCAATGCAAGAAGAACTCGGGCAATTTGAATGCAATGATGTGTGATATCTCACTCCTTGTCTGAAAGGGGTAAATGTTATTGGTACAAAGTGGATTTTCAAGAACAAGTCTAATGGTGATGGCCAGATTACTCGCAATATATACCCAGGTTTGATTTTGATGAGACTTTTGCACCAGTTTCCAGGTTAGAATCTATTCATATCTTACTTGCTATTGCCTGTACTATGAACTTTACATTATATCAGATGGATGTTAAAAGTGTCTTTTTGAATGGAGTGGTTAGTGAGAAGGTGTATGTGGAAAAACCCAAAGGATTTAAAGATCCTCACTATCTACATCACATGTATCAGCTTAAGAAGGCCTTGTATGGCCATGGTATGGGTGACTGGCTAACTTTCTTCTTAAGAAAGGTTATCGTCGAGGGGGAGTAGATCGTACCTTATTTGTGCTTAACAAATACACAAAGTTTTTGATTGCTCAAATTTATGTGGATGATATTGTGTTTGGATCTACTTCATCATCTATGGTACAAGATTTTGTATCACTGATGCAGGCTGAGTTTGAGATGAGCATGGTTGGGGAACTCACATATTTTCTAGGACGACGGGTAAAGCAAGAAAAGAATGGTATGTTCATAAATCAGAGTAAATATGCCTTAAATCTGGTGAAAATATTCGGACTGAGTAGTGCTTGATCTGTACGAACTCGAATGTCAACTACAGAAAAATTGGTGAAGGGTGAGAAAGGTATCGCAGTTGATCATAAATTGTACTCAAGTATGATTAGTATGTTTGGGAGTCTTCTGTATCTTACAGCTATCCGACCAGATATATGTTTTAGCGTAGGTGTGTGTGCAAGATTTCAGGAAGATCAGAAAGAATCTCATTTGATTGCGGTAAAGAAAGTTATTACATATGTTAGTGAGACTTCTGATTATGGAATATGATATTCTAATAATCAAGATTCATGTCTTATTAGCTACAGTGATTTTGATTGGACTGGTAATGCAGATGATCGCAAAAGTACTACTGATGGTTGTTTCTTTATTGGTACAAATTTGGTCTCTTGGTACAGTAAGAAGCAAAATTCAATCTCCTTATCATCTGTTGAAGTTGAGTATCTTGCTGCTAGAAGTTTCTGTGCACAATTATTATGGATGAAACAAATGTTGAATGATTATGGAATTCAACAATGGCCTCTAAAGATTTTATGTGACAACAAAAGTGTAATTGACATCTCTAAGAATCCTGTTCAGCACTCACAAACAAGACATATTGACACCAGACATCATTTTATTAGAGATCTGTTTGAAAGAAATGAGATTGTGGTGGCTTATGTTCCAACATATGAGAAGTATGCAGATATATTCATAAAGTCTTTAGATACTGCAACTTTTAAATTTCTCAGACAACACTTGGGCGTGTGTCAGGTATGAGGTATATTTCTAGAAGTGTCTCTGTGCAGTTTGTTAAAATTTATGTTTTTTCTTGAATTAAAAAAAAGAAGGATTTTTTTAATTAAAAAAAGGGTTAGAAGGCGGAAGCTATGTTGGAAGTTCAAGACATGAGTTGACAAGTGAAGAAATGTAATCATGGGCCTTGGAAAGGGGAAAAGGTACACGGGTTAAGAGGTTAAAAGAAAGAAGTTAATTTTGGTTCAAATTCTTTCAATCTCTCTACATTCCCTCTTTTTCGGCTACCATACTTCTTCTTCTCTACCAATTTTTGAAATTTGGAAGCTATATTGGAGAGAATATTGCCGAGATAGGTGTGACCATCACCAAGTTTGCTCACTCTAAAATTCTTCATGCCGAAGCAACTGTCCAAGCACGATCAGTACCTATGGCCGAGAGAAGGAACCAAGAGCATGTTAATACTCCACTACTCACCTTCAATGTCAAAGAAAAGAAGAATGCAGCTCCTAGCAAAGGTAAGTCTCCTTACCAAAAGGTAACTGATCCCGATACTCCTTATATAATCTGGAATGGTATAAAGTTTGAGTCTATGGATCAATTGTTTGCATGGGTGAAGGAAAATAGAATCTCCATAGATTTAACTAAGTTTGGTAAACTGGAAGGAAAATTCTTAGATGTTGATATTAAGGAGTTACTAACTGGAGACATTGGGGATTTGGAAGATGTTGAAAATTATAACCCTTGACTGCTGAGAGCTGCTTACGACATGCATATAGGGAAGGATATTTTCCATGTATTTTCTTATGCACCTGTCCCTAGTTATGTCCATATAGAATAGATAGATGAAAGTGAAGTTGAAGGATTGGAGGTGATCAGATCCTCTGATCAGATGAAGATTGTTCTGTATAATTATGTGGCTACAAGAATAAATGAAGAACTCATGGCAATAGAACTCGTAGTGATTGTTCTGTCTGACAGTGAAGAAGGGGAAGAAGTTGGGTATGTTCCAACATACCAGGAAGAAGAAGAACCTGAAAATCCTATGGAGGTTGATGAACCAGAACTAGGTTTTACTGGTGATAATGTGGAAGATCAGGACTACCAGATGGAAGATAGTTATGGAGGGTCTGCTTATAATAATGTGGAGATTTATGAGGCTGAGAAGAGGGGGGGGAGATAACCCCATAACTGAAGGTGAGACAGGGCACATGGAAACTTCTCAAAGGGAAGAGCATGTTACAACACTGGATGTTGAAGAGACGGATGAAACTGAGTGTGTTGGAACACATGCAGAAACTGAGCAAGGAAAGGAATGAGCACCTGAGTCAGAGCATGTTCTAACACAGGAACCAAACCTGACTTATTCCAGTGATAAGGTCTTGGATGAATTCATCCAGACAAGACTTAGGAAGGCAAAGAGGAAAGATCCAGCAATTGAGTCATCTCAACCAGCCAAGAAAAGTAAGAAGACTGGTTTGTCACCTAAGAAAAAGACGCCCACACTGCCTCCACCACCATTAAGTGATGCTATCTCCACTATGTTTTATGATAATGATTGTGAGGATATGTGGGCCATTTTCTCTCAGAGGAAGATTATACCAGAGAGATTAGTATATGTAGAGGCATATAGGTCTAGTAATTTTTCTGATTTTGTCAAGTTGATTGGTATTGAAACTGTTGTTACTCTGTATGATGAGTATAACAAGCAGTTGGTCTGTGAGGTCTACTCAAACCTGGTGGCTGGGAACTTATAGGAAGTTTCTCCATGGTGTAATAGAGTATATGTTAGGGAAAAAGTTATTAATTTTTCTGCTGCCGAAATAAACACACTGTTGGGGCTCAAAACACCAGAGTTTGATGGAATTTTTTCTAAAGATATGGATGTTACTGATGACCATATTTTGGCTGAGATCTCAGGTGGTGTTAAGATGGAGTGGCCACCAACTGGGTATTCTCATTCGTCTTGTTTATCCTCTAGGTTTTTCGGTCTCTACCAGGTTGTAGTAAATTGTTGGATGCCTTCTACCAACACTACAACCTTGACTCGGGAAATGGCTAAATTGTTGTACTGTGTTGGAACACAGAAGCCATCAACTTAGGGTTGCTCATACAACAAGGCTTAGTGAGGCAAGTTATCTCTCATAAGGCCAAGCATGCTCTAGTGTATCCAGGTCTTATTTCAGCATTGGTCAAGAATGCAAAAGTGAACGAGTATCTTGAAGATGAGATTGTGAAGATTGAGACTCTCAAGCCTAATAAGAAAACCTTTGGAATGAGACAGGTCAATGATCTGCCTTGGAACCCTAATGTCAGTACATCTACCAATAGTGAGAAAAAGGTTAAACTGGTGTCTATGAATGCAAGACTGGGAGCTATTGCTACTCAGATGGCTGCATTGGAAGTGGAGAAGGCTAAGATTGAAGGAGAGAAGCACTGATTGAGGCACAGGTGATGCACCTGAACATAATTAAATGTTCTGAAAAGACTATATGCCAACATAGTTAGTGGTTAATTTCAAGGGGAGTAGATTTTTTGTTTTGTGGGACTTTGTTCTGGTTTTAACATTTTTTCCCTGACTTTGGCATATTCATGGCCCTAGAGGGAGAATATTTTGCTATGATGTAATCTGAATTATTTCTAGATTTTGGAATTTTGGTTTCTGGCATTCTTATTACTTCAGATTTGGTGATTAGTAGATGTTTCAACATAAGGGGATTTATGGAGTTCTTATGTTGGGAAAATTGGAAGTTTTTCTTTGGGTTCTTTATTCCAAAATATTTGGGTCCATAAAATACCAAATGGGGAGATTGTAAAATCATATGTGGTTTTCATTAATTATTATGTTGGCATTTGTGAACTAAATTTGGAAAGAAAAAGTTTCCATGTTGGAACATACGGAAAGATGAGGGTTTGATTGAGGATAGAATATTGCGTGATATTGGTTTATGGAAATATGGAGATTATGCAATATTAATTCAAACGTGTATGAAGCATAATGGATTTATGAAAAATTCCTACAATTGTGGAATTTGATTTATAGAATATTGTGAGATATTTGAGATAAGTAAAATCCTTTTATTTATGAGTTTTGTATATGCTTCAAAAACAGATAAGAAATAGGAATATTATGGAGATAATCATGGAGAATTCTGATCTGGTCAAGGGACTATTTATGCATTACTCATTAATTTCATTGAGAAAATCGGCACTCATATTTTATATCTTTCTGAGAGTATTGTGAGAGCCAGTATACATATGTTCCAACATACCGTAACCTATTGATTAGTTCAGAACGTATACCTTAATTCTTCTAGAGGAGGAGATCCAGCGTCTACGAGTTTTGATGTCAGAGGGAGTCTGATCAATGCGGATCGGTAGCAACGGAACTTGCAGAATTCACATGTTAATAATTAAAAGATAAGTATAATTGTATGGTGTACCTTGTACTATACCTTTATGATTAGTGGATTCATTATGAACTGAGCCAGACCCCGCAAATATAAGTGGATTTCACAGAACTGCGTAACCAAGACTTGTGTGTTCTTGTATTATTTTCATTACATACTTGGTTAGATAGGTTATGTTGGAACACAGATTTAATAAATAAGCTAAAACGGTAAAACAAAAATTTCATAGAGCCTCTAAGTCAGTCAGAAAACTCACACCATTTCTCAAGTCCCTTTATATTCTAAACTTGAGTTTTCTTTCTGTGTTTCTCGAAGTTTCTGTCTGTTGCTCTTTCGGTGATAGTCCTTCGGGCCCTGCATGAATTCGAGGTAACTCTTACATGTTAATTGTTATCTTCGATGATTTTATCCTAGAGAACGATGTCCATGGCGGGACTTATTCATTTCAAGGGCAGCGAGTTGACTCGTGACTCTATCACTTTGTTTTGCTTGAAACGTGATCTATTTATTGTTAATATTTCACACATGTGCTTTAATTAGTCGTAATTTAAGTTTTCCGATTGTATGCTTGAATAATTAATAAAATTTAATTATTCTGACATATATAAATTGTTTGTTCAATTTTCATTATTTAATTTTCGCATGATATAATTAATATATGTCTAATGGATAGAACCCCATATTCACACATTAGTAAACTCCTTCAAGTGTAATTGACTAATAAAAAATAAACAGAAGTCTAACGGCGGTATTTCTTTAAAGAGAGTTCAGGAAAAAGAAGGTTCAGGAAAGACGGTATTTCTTTAAACTTATGAACAATTCATTGCACTTTTTATTTTAAATATTTTAATTTTTTTATAAAATTTAAATATTGTATTTTAAAAGTTAAAATAAATAATAGCGTGTGTTAGAATGTGAGATTTCTAAATTTCTAAATTTTGTGTTTAATTTAACAAATGTAGTATATAAGGTAAAAAAAAATACGCGAAATGTCCATAAACTGATGGATATGCCGTCTGTCAGGAGACCAACTCAATAAAAAATTCTCTATGCCCACATATGTATATCGATTTCTAAAGATTGCAAAAACTTAGGTGAGACGATATCACCTAATCTTATGTAGAGATGAGAGGGTTCAACCGTTAGTGGAGAAGTGTCGATTAAAAGCATGCAATCAAATCCATTAGCTGAGGAACCACCATTAATTAGGACCTGAATAAGATTCTGAACTTGCAACTCCCTTCAAGTCACGCATTTCATTTTAAAGGTGATTTTAAATCGATTAAATGCGATTCAGACTTTAATGAAAATCGATTAAATGCAGCTTGATTGTAAAAATGCCTTTAGTGAACTGCCTTTGTTGGGCCATTGTATAAATAAAAATCCTAAGTCCATGCCTTGGTTTTTTTCCCTCTATCTATCCATCCCCTCCTCCCTCATTCCTACCTTCCTCACGCTCCTCCACCCAGAAGCCTCTAGCGTCGCATTGTCCTCGCCGAGCCGAGTCCCCTCAATCGCGCCAGGTCGGCTTATTCACGTTGCCTCACCTACAACGTCGTGTTTCTTCCACCACTGCAGTTCTCCACGGTGAAGCCCTCTACATTAACATAGAAGTATTTTTGTTTTGATGTTTTCGATCTGGGTTGCGTAATTTTTTCAAATTTTTTTGTTTCCGGATCTGTTGTTAAACCCCATTTGTATGTTTTTCCGTTTATTTCCTTGATCAATTTTTTCTGCTTGCTGCTAGAAACCTAAGATTTCCGGCAGTTTTTTTTGAGCCCCTGAAATAGGTTCTGAATTCAGTCCCCTATCAAAGACGATTTTTGAACCTCCTTTAATCGAAACCAATCAAAGGCAAAATCAGAGAAGTCACTTGAAAAGTGCCTTTTTTGATCCGATATAACTGCGTTTAATATGCCTTTCTCTACAAGTGAAATATTGTTTTAAAATGGGAGAAAGTATGAATTACATTATATTATAAAATATTACTTACTCCCTTAATGTATCATCATAAGTTAGGTGAGTTGGTCTCATATGAGTTTTTCACCCTGTTAATATAGAAGTGAGATGTGTTTGGATTATAATCTGAAACATAATATTTTGATGTTTATTTCCGCTATATTATTTATGACACATATAATATTAAAATACATTTTCATTTCATCCATTTTAAAACAAAATTCATCCTATTTTATTAATTCACTTAAATCTCCATGATTATCCAAAAATTATTATATACGCCCTCCCTAAATATTTACATCCACCTAAAAATCATTTAATTATACTAATTTTAGTATCAAAATTTTATATATTCATATGAATAAAAGTGATAGACAAATTGGATCATTATTGTTAGGATTAAAGAGATAGTCTAGGTACGATGTATCTCTATGGTTTAGGTATTGTGTATTTAACTTTGTAACCATCTTGTACTCTAAACCTATTTCACGTAATACACGTCCCTATTCAGTTAGGATTTTCATATTCACATGGTATCAGAACCAGGTTTTTCAATACTCTCCTCCCCCAATATTCATCCCCTTCTGGTCCTGTCCAATTTTCTTCTTCCTTTTCTGTCTGACAATAAACTTCCTTACAATGAATTTCTTCTCATATTTACGATCAAACTTTTATTGTAGAATTACCTCCTTTAGAAATGACAAGCCCAATATGTGTTGAAGTCGCATGGTTTGTTCGGTTACGTTGATGGCTCTAAGCCTTGCCCGCTGATGCCTTCCCCGTCGGTATTTTCATCCCTCTCCCATACCAACGTCACACATGCTTCTCCTGGTAGTGCAAAATCTGATTGGAAAGTTGTGTACAAGAAGGTCATGTCTGAATATGAAGCTTGGATCACAGAGAACTAACATGTGTGCAACCTTTTGTTTTCGTCCCTCACAGAAGAAGTTTTAGGCGAGATTATCGATTGCGACACCTCCAAGAAAATCTGGGACAACATCTCAGTGGTGTATTAGAACCGTAGCAAGTAGGAGTGGATTCGGTACGGTTACCATCATTTTTTACTAATACCACGTACTATATCAACAATGTCGGTATGTTAATTTTAAAAACCAATACCGTATCAAATCTTTGGCATACCAACACATCGGTATACGTAAAAGTTGATTGGTATCGGTACGGTATGGTAGAATACCACAAAATATAAGATATAATGAATTGATTTTTTCCACATAAAATAAATTATAAATCGTTAATTTTTTTATTGTATAATCTTAATTTTAGAAGATTAAATATTTTTCCAATCATAATAATAACATAAAGTCTTATTTTATACCGAATAACTGTTACTAGACAGAGTCATTTCATAATTGATTTAACTAATAGGGTGATTCGATGTTTGTTTTATTTATTACAACAAGATTCCTATAACTTTTAAAAAATTATAAAATGGGTCGCAATATATAAATAATTATATTTTGACCCTAAAAATTATTCAAATGAGGTTTAACATGAGAATTTTTCTAACAATAAAGTAAACTAATATCAAATTACGAACTATAAAAAGTTATAATAAATAAAAGAGACTTATGATATAATTTTTTTTGGTAAGGCTTAAAACAAATATGTTAGTTGACAAAAAATCTAGTTTAAGATAATATTTTAAACTTTTACCAGTGTCCAACATATTAGAACCAAAATATAAAACTACATATTTCAAACTAATACTACTGGTTTTAATATTAAAGAATGATAAATATTAACCAAATAAAAGATTAAATTTCACATAATATTAGTTTTATTTTTATATATAAATATGTGGTACGGTTCGATAATACTCTGGTAATATTTTCTCAATACCATTACCATACCATCACAAATGTGTGGTATGGTACTAATGTACCACATCATTGGTTACCAACATATTCGGTACAAATGGTATGTGGTTTGGTTGGTAAATTGGTTGGTATGATATTTTGACTCAAAATGTCAGCCCCAGTATCAAGTCCACCATTTAGTGCCTTCGTTTCAATTCCCACGACACTTAAGAAAATGGTGAGGTTCATGATTTACAGCTTCAGTTTAAGGGTATTTTTGAGAAAATCTTTGTTATGGGATCTCTTATTATGAATGATGATAAAATATTGTGGTTTTGACTGCTCTTGGTACTAAGTTTAATTTTTATTAATTATTTGCTTACTCTATTATATGTAGATGTTGCTGCTCGCGCCGAAAACCACGAGGAATTTTTTTAATAACTTGTAGAGGAATACTGTTCAAGGAGGGTTTTACGTCTGGTTATACCACTTTTACAGCTTCCAATTTGCCCCCTAGTGATCATGTGTGAGATCACGCGCCGGTGGTGGGCGCATGTGACAGTGGCTCGTCTGGACCACGCGTCTGTCGTTTGGGGCCGGTTTTGTAGTCGTGGCCTTTACAGGTTCTTTGGCTAGGTTTCAGGTGACCAGGTACATGGTCTTCACTACCAGTGGTGTCGCAAGATGGTTCATGATTATTCTCATTGTTTTGCATGATTCTGCGCTCCTCTGAGTTCACTCATCTTGCCTGACAGTTTCAGTCCTCTTTGCAATTGAGCATTTGCCTGTCACCGTGGACTGGTATATTGATTCAGGGGCTTTGAATGCATGAGCTCTTCAGTTTCTATTCTTGAGAGTGCCACACCTTATATTGGTAATGCTTATGTTTTTGTTGGTAATGACAATACTAATGTTATTTTTATTATTGGTGATTAATAACCTACACCTACTTAGCGTCTAATGTCTTGGTTTATCCTAATAATGCCAGAAATTTATTATCTATTAGTAATCGTATCAGGGACCGTGGTTTTCTAACCACTTTTGATAATCACTTTTTCGTTATTCAACATAAAGTAACAAAGGCAGTCATGGGCAGAGGCTATAGTGAGGAGGGCTTATATGTGTTGGATCGAGGTGAACAGATTTCAGTTTCATCTATGAAGCGAAATAAAATTTTGGCATCTTTTGAGTTGTTGCATGCACAGTGAGGAAATGTGTCCAATAGTCCAATTTCTTTGTTAGTTAAATCTTGGAATTTGCCAGTTTCTTCTTTATTGTTGAAACCCCATACATGTGCTCTGTGTGTAATGACAAAAGGTAAAATATTATCTTTTATTGAGAACTCTAAATGAGCTAAGCATGTTCTTGATTTGATTCACTGTGATTTGTGGGGGGGGGGGGGTTTCAATACATGTTTTATCTAGACATAGTTTTGCTTATTATGCTCTTTTTGTGGATGATCACTCGTGTTTTGCATGGCTCTTTATCCCCACTGTCGCTAATATGATTTTTTTGATATTTACTTGAAATTTGAGGCTTTTGTGAAATCAGTTGTCTTCACGTATTAAAGTCTTTCAGAGTGATGGTGGTTCTAAATTCCTCAATACTCGGCTTCACGATCACTTTGGTAAGAAAGAAATCCATCATCAGGTTCTCGTTCTTACACGCCTGAGCAGAACAGTCGTGTTGAGCGCAAGCATCGCCATGTCGTTGAAATGGTCTTCACTATAATTTTTCACTCTCATATGCCACTATCATTTTGGGATGACGCCTTTGCGACTTTCGCCTATACCATAACCCGTATTCCTACATCTTTTCTTGGTGGAGTCTCATTATTTGGTATATTATTTGATCGGGCGCCTATATACTCTAACTTTCATCCTTTTGGTTGTAAAGTTTATCCCTTTGTCCGTCTGTAAGCTGAGCACAAGGTTTCGCCATGGAGCATCCCTTATGTGTTCACTAGTTATGGATCTCAGTTAAGGGTATCAAGTGTCTTAATACTACTCATGATCGGGTTTACACCACTCACCACGCCCGATTCGATAAGATGTGTTATTCATTTCCCACTGTAGATTCAAGATCGTCACTATTTACTACCTTCGATATTTCCTCTTTTATTAATCATGTGTTTCTTGGTCTTGATACTACTCTTGGTTGGGTTTACACCACTCACAATGCCCAATTTAATGAGGTGTATTATTCATTTCCCACTGAAGATTCAAGCTCCTCACCATTTATTACCTTCGATATTTCCTCTTTAATTAATCATGTGCTTCTTGGTCTTGTCTTTGAGGTCCCATATTTGCCGCCTTCGGCTACATACTCGATCTGCTTGACTGATTTACCTTTGCACCTGCCTGCCACTCCTCCTGCCTTGGATTTTGATTTTGAGTAACTTTTGATATACGAAAACCTTGTCATTTTGATTATTATATTGTTACTTATCTTCTAGCTAGATTACTTACCTAGATTGAGCCTAGGGATTATGGTGTTTCCCTTCGTGATCCTCAGTGGGTGGCTGCGATGGATGTCGAGATGTTTGCTTCATCGTTGTTTGCATATGTGAGATGTCTGCTTTATGATAGATGAATTGCTTGTTACTGGTTTCCTAATGTGAACGTTGCTGGTTCTGAGTGGGTTTTTTGGTTGAAGTATCACCTTAATGGGAATATGGTGAGCCACAAGGCTTGTCTTGTTGCTCGAGGATTTTATCGATTGTCAGTTATTGAATCTGATCACACTTTCAATCCAGTATTCAATACCTCTACCATTCGTATGATTCTTTTCATTGCTACCAGATGAAAGTGGCCTCTGCACTAGTTGAATACCAATAATGCTTTTCCTTAATGGTATATTGATTCTCTATCTTATATGGCGCAACCCGTTAGCTACAAGGATCTTGTTCGACCTAATTTTTTGTGTCATCTACGGAAAGCTATTTGTGGGCTCAAGCAGGGCCATTAAGCTTGGTTTGAGAAATTTAGTCCTTGTCTTCAAGAGCTTAATTTTGTCCGGAGCTCTTCAGAACGTCTTTATTTGTATTTTCTCGTGGCACCGTTCTTCCCTATCTTTTGGTTTAAGTTGACGATATTATTCTCATTGGCTATGATTCTGCTGCTATTCACCAGCTTATCTCTCGCATTCATCAGGAGTTCGCTATTAAGGACATAGGTTCCTTTAGGTATTTTTTAGTTTGGAGGTCTCCACCACTTTACCTGGTTTATTTTTAGGTTTGACTAAGTATACTCGCGATATTCTTTTTCGAGTGGGTACGACTAATGTTGCTCCCATATCCATGCTTTTTGTGCATGCTTACCAGATCCTCGGCAGCTAGAGTAAACCCTTGCCATCCCTATGCTATCTTGGTCTATGGTTGGCGTCTTACAGTATCTCACTATCACTAGACCAGACTTGGCTTTTTCGATGAACTTCGTAGTTAGTTTCAGCAAGATCTTAGTGATGACCACTTTATTATTGTGACCAAAATACTCAGATATGCCATCGATACTTATCATTATGGTTTATCTTTCCTTTGCTCCACTTCCTCTAAGGTGTTAGAATATTCTTATGCTAATTGGGCTCGTTGTCCCAATACTTGACATTTAACATATTGATATGCGATTTTCCTCAATGACAACCTTGTTTCTTGGAGGGTCGAGAAGTAGCAGGCAATTTCTTTATGAGTATCGTGCCTTAGCCAACACTGCGACATAGGTTGTTTGGCTTTCTCACTTACTCCATGAGCTTTGTTCCCCTTTCTATGAGTTGTCCTTTTTTCTGTGTGATGCCGAAAATGCTATCTTTCTTGCGCATGTTCTGATGGCTCACAAGCGCTCAAAACACATTGATATTGACTACCATTTTGTTCAAGAGCTTGTTGCCTATGGGAAACTGCATGTCAGACATATGACAAATTCTCTTCAGATTACCGATATATTCACTTAGGGTTTTCACGCCCTTTGTTTTAGTTCTTCAGGTCCAAACTTTGTGTTTCAATTCATCTGAGGTTTCTCTTTAGAAGGGAGAGGGGGGGTGTTAAGATTGAAGAGATAGTCTAGATATGGTCTATCTCTAAGGTTTAAGTATTGCATATTTACCTTTGTAACCCTCTTGTACTCTATATCTATTTCACATAATATACTTCCCTACTCAGTTAGGATTTTCGCATTCATAATTATTGGTTAAAAATCTAATTTATTATGAATTAAAATTAGCCTGTAAATCTGATTAGGGACGGGATGGGACAATGATAGATCATATATGAAATGATATCTAGGTATTACCCATTATTCATGATGGATACTAATTAAATCTCCATTCAAATTCATGTCCATAAAACTTTTCACATCTTCGTTTCTTAAAAGCGGATGGAGGTGGGTTTTCACTAAAATCTAGCTCACTGTCATCTCTAAACCGAGATATTCATACCATTTGTGTTTAATTTACACAGTAAAACAAAACAAATAAAAATCTTAGGAATTAATCAGGTAAAAATAGACACAACACAAATAGAGTGGTGAAAATTATTAATCGACCACCACTGTAAAACAATATTATGATATTGTGTGTTGAATTTTTCACAACATAACTATTAAATTTTAAGGTATGTTGGGCTTTAATCTTAAAACCAATTGACATTAAGTGGAGATGACTCAAAACCTTATTATATTAGTTATGATCCTTGTAAAAAATCTACTCCACCAATTGACACACTCCACCAATTGACATTAAGTGGAGTATGTGGGATCTATTTTTTCACACGCCCCCTCACAGAAACACTCTACCACCCATATTATGCCAAATTAAATGGGATCCACACATTGACTCTATAAATTTCAAGTTATCTTGGAGTTCTATCTTAAAATCAATAGACCCAATATTTGAAGAAAAAGGAAAAAAGGGCAATTTATGGCTTTTGTGAATTTTTTTCCACTAAAGGTAATTTTCTTTTGTGAGTCTGTCTCTTGAAAGACGGGCATTCCATAAGTCATGGCAATACTAAGGTTTAAAGTGTAAATTAGAAGAAATGAAGATAAAATTTTCTGGTTGCATGAATCGGGTTATAAACTTTATAACTACTACATGTTGTATAATAAAATTTTAATATTGCAACTAAGACCTCTAACCTTGTATTATTCTAATTAAACTACGTCTTTCCATAAGCTTATGAAAAGACCGATGTTCCCAAGAATTTGCCTAAATTGAATACGGTGGCTTTTTGTAGCCAAATACCGTATAGTGTATATATGCACACAATAACGGTTCTATTACTGACTGAATAAATAAGATCGCCGTTCTAAAATACAGTACTACAATATCCAGCTATTTTATTAGAAATCATGGCGTTTGTCACACAATAATGACAACTCTGTTAACCATCCTAAGTAGGTGTAGGAAAATTGCGGTTTATAGCATAAAAAAACCCTTCGCAATTGTTCCAACATTTGGTTAACCCCGATTTATGGGGCAAACAAAGGTTTTTATTTTGGTGAAAACCGTGGTTTTATTTTTAAAAAATTGTTGTCTATGCAATCCGCTGCTTTTGGGCGTACGAAAATTTTATTTGTGTGGCTTTTGTACGAGAGGAGGTGAGAGTCCAATCAAATTTTAACAAGTGTTAAATTTAAGTGGAGAAAAATAAGAATTTATTTAATTGTAATTTATAATTAATACTTGATAAAATCTTGATGGGACCTCATCTCCTGAAATCTCCACATACAAAATTTTCCAGATTGCAGTTGCCAGACAAACTAGAAATTGTTTCATGTGGGGGTTTTATACGTGGGGAGGTGAAGTCAAATAAAAGTTTGACAAGTGTCAAATTCAAGTTACAATTAAGGATAAAAATTAAGGATGAATTTAATTGTAATTTTTTATTAACACTTGTCAAATTTTAATTTGACCCTCACCTCCCCACGTGCATTTTATTCCCACGTTAAAAAATTTCTCTCGGGCAAACTCATCATATTTGAAAAGTGTACAAAACGCCGATTTTCAACTTAAAAGCCGAATTATATACCCTCTATCAGTCCCTCTATAAATGTCTTACTGCTTCTTTTAAACTATTCATGGATGATTTTAAAACTTCAATATCTTAAATTATGGGTAACAAAAAGTAATAAAAATATGTCATACTCGGTTTTCCACTAGTGAATGGATTGTCCATAATTCAAAAATAAATCACTTGTCAGTAGACCTCCTATCTAAACATTATCTACTTTATTAAATTTTGTCACGAGATCTCCTCTCTAAAAGAATTTTGAGAAGAGGAGGTAGCGCCATTAATGGGGAAACGACGAGCAGAGATTTGTAACATGTCCTCGAAAAAAGAGAGGACTGGCTTAACCGGTAGGATTGACGACGGATGAACCGCCATTAACTATATGCTTAACCGTTCGTGTAATGTTTACTTCTTTTGTCCAATTTCAAGTTACATACTTTGATTTTTAGTTGTTACTCGTAAAATATTTTATCTTTAATATCTTTTATTAAGTATGATTAAAACTTGTAAAAAAGTTGACATTTTAAAAATATACTCAGTATGTTATAAATAATCTAACAACATAACACTCAATAATATTTATACTTATACACTGATTCAATTTTACGGTCAAAGTTAAAAAGTATTGACTAAATAAATTGTTAAATTGCAGTTTGAAATGTGATATAGAAGTATTACATTCTGAAATGAAAGGCTACGACTTTGGAACCTCAATAAACAGCGATTCCTGGTGAAAAATAAACAATCATAGTGCAATGGCGCCGTGAATGGTGGTTTCTACACTAGTGTAATTTTTTAGATAATTAATTGATTTAAATGATGAGTGTTATAGTTGTTTATGATAGATTTTAATCGTATGTATGATAGTAATTGATATGTTGTCACGTGCTTTTGAGAGAAGGGTGAAAAGATGGTTAATTATACAAGGATATATACTAATATAACCCCACCTACTTGATTAAAAATTAATATAATCCTCAGATAATTTTTAGTGCAAAAACAATTCTAACTATTTAATGTAAGTGTCAATAACCCTACGACCCCATTTCCGGCATTGACTTCCATTTTCCCGCGATGACTCTATGTAAAATGTCCAAAATACCCTTAGTGTTAAAATTTAAATTTGAGTTGATAAATTTACCCTTAGAGTTCGCCGGACCCGCCGTAACAGGTAGGGTTATATCAGCACATTATGAAAACGGATAAGGTTATATCAAGATATTCTTAAAACTAAAAGGGTTATATCAGCACATTTGTATATGGGTAAAATTGACTTTTCCATTGAATCTGCACTTTCAATTATTAAAAGGTTATATTGGCACTTATGTCAACTATGTAGGGTTATAATTATAAAAACACTTTTTTCATTATACAATTGTATTCCATGTAAGTAGTATTCCCCTCACACACAATCTCCCCTCACAAGAGGGGTCCTAGTCCCTTAAAATGGAAATTTCTCTCTTGAGCATCATATCTGCTGAAGTTGAAAGTACACAAGGAATATTAGAACCTTGGTCATCCCTCCAGTCTCCAGACGAAATATGGCTTGTCTACAAAGACGAGACGTTGGTAATTATCTGGGGACAACATTAATTTCCATAGAAACCACAATTCTCATTAGAGCAACTTCAACATTGTGCAATCTTTGCGTTTGGAGCACTAAAAGACAAACTTTCCACCTCCAATCATATGCAATTTTTGCATTTGAAAGTTGCTTTTGTCTATAGTACCCGCTATAAATTGGGAATACTATTTATACGATAAACTCCTTTCCCTTTTTATTTTCTTTTACTTTTGTTCCTTTCTCTGTTTTTGCTTTTCATTTCATATGTTTTCTGATTTTATTTATTATTTCTGTTTTTATTTCATTATTTGCATTTTTCCTTTTTTGGTTTTATAATTTTGCAATTTTCTATTTACTATACATTATTTGAAATTCATATTTTTATTTCACATGTTTCTGTATTGACAATTTTTGTTATTATACCATAAATCTTATGAGTCCGTCTCTTGAAAGAAGGTATTTCCATAAGTCATGGAAAGATCAAGATTTAAAGTGCAAATTAGAATAAATGATAATAAAAAATCTGGGTTGCATGAGTCAGATTATAAACTTTATAACTATTACACGTTGCATAATAAAATTTTAAAATTGCAACTAAGACTTTTTACCTTTTATTATTCTAATTAAACTTCGTCTTTTCATAAACGGGTAGATAGACGGTCTTTCCAAAGATTTTACCAAATATTATTTATTACATCTCATTTCACTAATAATATTAATATAATATATTTTATTATTTTATCATAATAATATGGCATATAAACTACGTAAATTATATTATACTCCGATGTACCTTCCACATCGTATTCATGATACTATAAAAATTAACATGATAGTTACTACCTAAAATTATGGATAATAAATTAGTAATTATCTCTTGTTTTCAAACATGAAACTAGTAGTTAATTCCTAAAATTATGAATAATGAACTAGAAATTATATTTTATTTTCAAATATATAAATAACTGGTAATTAACAACTACTACAAGGATACGGTAATTATTGTATTTTCAATGTACCATATAAGAGTTATATATACTACGAATAAATATTTTAAATGTATCCTTAATTTTATATTCTTTTGGGAACTATGTTTTGTTTTAATGATGTATTCGTTATTTGTGTTTCTTTTACATGTTGTATTTTATTTCTTGAAGATTTGTATCACTAGTTATCCGGTGTAATTTTAAGTGTTTTATTGAAGAACATTATTTTATTATTATTTAATAAAATTTTAAATTAATAAGGTAAATTATAATTGAGAATATTTTTGCAATATAATAAAATATTAGAAGAGTAAAAATAAAAGAATATGAAGAAATATTTTTTTTAGAGAAAAATATAGAGTAAATTATTGGATTAAATATACTGTAATAATTGTAAAAAAAAATATATAGCAACTATCAGATAGAGCAAACTATTGGAGTTGCTGGGAGTAGTAGATAAACAAACAGTTATGATTGCTAAGTGACCTAGTCACATAGGAGTTGGTAGCTGAATCATAAAAGCGTTATTTATTTCAATTATAAAAATACATTCAATACAATCTACCATCAACCGACAGTACCCATTTTTATAAAATGATTCAGAGGAAAATGTTAAAATAACTTCACGTTTAGGTTGAAAGTGTTAATATTATCCTGTAAAATAAAAAATTGTCAAAATAACCCTAACTTTATGATATATGTTCCAATCTAACCCTGAAAGTCATCGACTCAAATCCAGCGGTGAAACTGGGGGGGCGAGCCGGTGCCGCCCGCGCCGCCCCCTCCGGTGACTAGGGGTATATACCCCCGGCCCTCCTAGCCCTGCCCCGCCCTGCTTCTCCTCAAATTTCCTTCTAGTTCCGCCACTGCTCCAATTGTCGACACAGGAATTGGTTGGATATTAAGGAAATGACGAATTTACCCCCGAATTAGAAAACAAGAAAAATGAAAAAGACTTAAATGTCCTTTATTATTCTTATTTTCCCCTTCATTTTCTTCTTTTCTCTGGTTCCCTTATTTCTTCTTGGAAAAAAACTGCAACTTCCTTTCTCCCTTCATTTTCTTCTTCCGCCCCCTCCCCTATTTCTTCTTGGAGCAAAAAGCTTCAACTTGTTTACTTTTCTTCCTTCTCCCCCCCCCCATGTCCCCAT